>JBBPCZ010120916.1:0-10096 GCA_037974445.1 Brycinus macrolepidotus | reverse complement strand
TATATATATACACACACACACACACATACTGTATATATATATATATATATATATATATATATATACATATATATATATATATCGCCTGTTCCTCCTACTGTGGCAGGAAATGCCTTCCTTAAAGAAAGAAAGCAAAGTGCAGCCGACAGTAAACTACGGGGAGAGAGGGAAGGAAGGAGGGAGAGAGAGAGACAGACATACAGACAGACAGACAGAGAGAGAGAGAGAAGCTGAACCGAAACTCTGACAGTGAGAGAGAGTGAAAGTGGAGAGAGAGAGTGAGAAAGTGGAGAGTGAAAGTGTGAAAGTAGAGAATGTTTCTCCGTGTCTCTTTGCTGCTCCTCGTGCTGGGTGTCGGGTCGCGCGGGGGTCGTGTGCTGGTGGTCCCCGGCGAGTACAGCCACTGGCACAACATGCGGGTGATCGTAGAGGAGCTGGTGGAGAGAAATCACAGCGTCAGGCTGCTCAGGATGTCCTCCTCCCCGTCCATCCAGCCCGACGAGCCGTTCGACTTCATATCCTTCCCCGTGCCCATGAAATCGCACGAGATCCACGCGCTCTCCGAGGAGATGATCCGTCTGTGGATGAGCGAGGTTCACACGTCCTCCAGGCTGGAGATGGCTCTCAAGATCTTCGACCTAACCTCGAGGATACAGGCTTTCCAGATCGTGGGCTGCAAAGCCATACTAGACAACATGGAGCTGCTGGCCACTTTAAAAGCTGAGAGGTTTGACGTGCTGCTGTTTGACCCCATGCTGCCTTGTATGGACCTCCTGGCTGAGATCCTCCAGGTCCCTTTCGTCATTTCCCTCAGGCTGTTTTTGGGGTACTCCCTGGAGAGAATGTGTGGTCAGATGCCAGCCCCACCGTCCTACGTGCCCATTTCTCCTGTCCAGCTCACAGACCAAATGAGCTTCACCCAGCGGCTCTACAACTTCCTCCTCTACTGCTTCTACACTGTGGCCTTCCAAGTGTTCACCATGGCCTCCTTCAACCAGTACTACAGCCAAGTTCTGGGTAAATAAGCGGATCAGAACGCAAACACCACGCCTGACCTTTGACCACATATTTGAAGCCTTTCAAGAGTTTGATGGCCTACAGCGAAGCCGTCATCCCTGTGTAAATTCATCTTATGTAATACAAGGCAAACAAAAAAGTACTTCACAGTGCTCTCCCAGTACTCAAAGTACGCTCAGAGCACGTTCCCTCACAATGGCTTTACATTTCCAATAGTTTTACATTCACTCAAAAGAGTTTTATATTCACTCAAAATAGTTTTACATTCACTCCCAATAGTTTTATTTTCCTTAACAGTAGTTTTACGTTCACTCACAATAATTTTATGTTCCCTCACAATAGTTTTATATTCCTTAACAATGGTTTTACTTTCTCACACTTTAGTTTTACATTTCCAATAGTTTTACTTTCCCTCAGAATAGTTTTACATTCCCTCACAATAGTTTTTACATTTCCACTCTATAGATTTGCATTCCCTTAGAAAAGTTTTTCATTTTCTCACAGTAGTTTTACATATCCAATAGTTTTACTTTCCCTCATGCTAGTTTTACATTTCCCCACTGTAGGTCTAATTTCCCTCACAGTAGTATTCGATTCCGTCACGATAGTTTTACATTTTCTCATAAGCTTTACCTATTCTTACAATAATTTTACATTTTCTCACTATAGTTTTTCATTCCCTCACAAGTTCTAACTTCCCTCATCATAGTTTATCATTTCCTCACAATAGTTTAACATGCACTCACAATAGGTTTACATTTTCCACATGATAGTTTTACAGTTTCAATAGTTTTAAATTTCCTCATTATAGTTTTACATTTCCACACTATAGGTTTACTTTCCCTCTTGATATTAGGTGTCATTTAAGTGTAAATGTATAAGCAGGCAGGTTCAAGTCTGATTTGTTATATATAATACTTTATTGTTACTATTATTAGTAGTATTATTATTATTATTTTTATTATTATTATTATTATTATATAAAACAGAAATGTATAGTGAGTGTTTTTCCTGTAGTGGGAGTTGAGTGTGTAGCACACAATATTCCTGTAAAACACAGATGCCACAGTGTTTTAATTATTTACACACTAAAAGTTTTAACTACCGTATGTTTCATATATACGGTTCATATTTCAAAGCAATACTAATCTTTGTATTTGAGACTAAGATCAAATTTAAACTAAAATTTGTTGTTAAACTTGAGTTTAACACAGGACTAGCAAATATATACAGACGTTTTATGAAAAACGCAGGAGAATGCAGTGGTGATACTTTTTTCTTGCCATAGACTATCGGAGTAGAAGTGAAGAAGTTAAGAACTGAAAGTTAATCTGCTGGACAGATTAGTCTGCTAGTTTATTAGGTTCATTTACCTTGTATATGCATTCGATGGCTGTTTTATCATCAACAGTCTACAGAGTAGGTGCACTCAGTATGTGCACAGTTCAAAAAATGACATTCACAAGGGCGTAGAATTTAATAGGGATGGTTTGGACACATCAGACAGTTAACACATCTCGTTCTTTACTGCGAGTCCCACCTCTGACATAATACTGATAAAATGATTGGCCTTTCTTGCTAACGTGTGAGAGGCTGTATCTACATCTGGATGTAAGAAGTTCCAAAGCTATGTGAAGTAGACATGCATGTAGAATGCAGGATAGGTGGTAAACCCTTGTTAGCGTGTGTGTGTGTGTGTGTGTGTGTGTGTGTGTGTGTTTAGCAGTTAGATTCATTTATTAATTATCATTAGAATCTGATGTCGATACTGCTACTGCGTATCAATACCAATACTTATCAGTACTCTTACTGATATTACTCTCCATAATTTGGGGCAAAAAAAAAAGATACATCACACAAAAAGGTGTAAAGGGATATAACAGTTCTTAGTGTGATTGCAATAAGTTTTATTATTATTTTTATTACACCTGTTTTTTGGTGCCACTTCTCATTGGAGTCTGTATTGAATTTTGTCTATTTATATCCACTGCAGTGCGTTTGTATTCAGATTTTTGATCGGTTCAGGGGCCGTGCATTGATCATTTAAGAAATAGATTTTTGTGGTCAAGTCCCCTCTGTAATAAATGGAGAGAGAGAGAGAGCGAGGATAGTCGAGTCGTCTTCAAAATGTGTGTCGTAGAGAGAGTCTGTGACATCACAGCTAAGGGAGCTGGAGAGAGACAAAAAGCGGAGAAACAAAAACGCAGAGAATCAAACACAGAGCAAAACACACAGCAGACTCATGAACAGACTTCAGGACTAACACTTAGGATAGTTATAAAAAAGGACATTTGTCACTGTTTGTTGTGATTTCATTAAAATAATCAGCCTCTGAACACGGCTATGTGCACTTTGAGCCACCCTTAACCGGCCTCTGAATCAGAAGATCCCAAGTTTGAATCCAGGGTGCGAGCAATTTTCTTTTGTGCCCATAAAACCCAAAGTTTGTGTCTCCAAACACTGGTTTTGTTGCAAGCACGCAACCACACTTCGCACTTTCTCACGGAAAGGCATCTTGTTTTATTATAACATTTTATATAACGTCCCCCTGATCCAATCTAGCATCCACCATTTGAAAATGGAGCTATGAAAAAATGCATTAACACTGCATAAACACCAATAGCAGCACTGTTTGTCTGGGAGTTTATCCCTATTTCAGCACTGACCAGTGAGAAACCGCTACCAGTTTAGTATCAGTTCTCGATACCCATTAGGAGCTACTTTACAACAGGTCATTGTTAATGTGTAGAGTCAACAATAGTGGTAATAATAATATCCCTATCCATGAACGTTTTTCCTCACTGTTCATATGACATGTATCAGTGGGTCATTTTGTCAGGTGAAAGGAAGTAGTCAGGTGTCAGGAAGCAGTCTGACTGTGTAGTAGCTCAGATAGAGGAGGAGAGGCAGGGTCACAGGTGAGCTCAGATGACTTAGTGATGTCTTAATAGTAAGATTCAGTAGTGTGATAAATGTTAGGCTGATGATAATAATGGTTTAAGAAGTGCATTTCAAAATGAGAGCTTTAAATAGTGAATGTTTGCTTTAGATGTTCTATCATGAAGCACAGACAGCACACACATGTGCAGAGTGTAGTGTTGTTGGTTTAGATTATTGTGTCAGGCACATACTGACAGAAAAACTTAATTTAAGAGTGTTGACGACAATATAAAGGCTTTAAATGCCAAGAAATTGTGGCCAGAAGTCTCCTCTTCCAAGGGGTGCCCTGTGGACCACTTTTACATCCTCACCACTGTCAGGAATGAAAGGGAATTAAATGTTTTTTTTTGCATTTCTTCACAGTTCAGTCATTAAAATGTAAAAACGGTTATTCAGAGTGGTTGGACTGAATCAGTCTTGTGCACAGCGGTGGTGATAGGAAGCAGAAATTGGACGAGTTTAATGCTTCAAAAAGGTTACGAATATCTTTCCTGATGTCTGAGACATTTTTTTAGCTTAGTGAGACGTGGTTTTGTGTAGTTTAAGCCTAAAGCATTCTTTTAATTGCCATTCATGGCATAGAGGTGCACGGAGAGCCTTGTAAGATAAAACGATGGATAAAAATACATTTTTTTAATTTTACAATTATCAGCATGAGCTGAAAAAATGTACACTAGAGGATGAGAACACTGATCTTGGTCTGTGACGTCTATGTGACCTTTTTTCTGTCTATTTTCAGTATTACACACTAAAACTCAGAAGGTGTGTAGGCTCACTGATCCCTTTTTTCATGAAAAGCTGAAGTATATTGCTTTAGAATAATAAATAACTAGGGCTTTCAAGATCATGAATTATCAGCCGTTCATTTGGCATACAGATTGCTGTACAGATTCATTGCATGCTACTTTAAAAGCCGAAATAAGCTACCAAACTGGCTGATTGTCAGTCTTGCCTCCTAACTGTCAGTACTTAGTAGCTCCCAACTGAAGGTAACTGCCTCTGTAAATACCCTTCATTTATTATATACTGCACATCTTTTGTCATGCTGCTGCTATTAGTTGCACAATTATTATTCATTGTTGTCTATTTCTATTCGACATTTTTGCACACCTAAGAACTCCATTGCTAGGATACAGTATCTGTCATAGTACTGTGTTCATTCAAACATTGACTGCACTGGTGTTTTTCTTCCACTCTCTCTCTTGTTCTGTTTGCACTCTGTGGTTTGTCCTCCCTGCACTTCTGTGGTGTTGTTTCTGTTTTTGTTCTTGTGTTGCTCCGTGGTCCTGAAGGACCGTTGTTTTGTTTCACCATGTACTGTGTGTATATGGCTGAAATGACCATAAACCTACTTGACTTGATGTGAAGTTCTCTGAAGCAAGTGGGGTGGTGTCTTTCTTTAAGTGAATGTAATTGGTTGGTTGTTCCACAAACATGTAGGTCACATGACATGGTTAAGTACGTACAGCTCCAACGTGACATGCCTCTGCCCATAAAGAGAGGTGATAAGGTGCTAATGTACAGAGCTGTTGTCTTTAGGATTACCTTTTATGGTGGATTATGTAATTTTGGATTTCTGGCCCCTCAGAGGCCACTTAGGCAATAGCTAAGCCTCTGAAGTTCAGTCTGTGTGCTGAGGTGTTTGGGTCTATTTGCCACAATGACTGCATGCAAGAGAGCTGCTTTCTACCTTCTGCTTCTGCTCTCTCTGGGCCAGGCTCCGCTTTGTGTGAGAGCAGGGAAAATCCTCATCTGGCCAGGGGAATTCAGCCACTGGCTCAACATGAAGGTCATCATAGAAGAGCTAATCACCAGAGGACACAATCTGACTATAGTTACCCATAGTGCTACACCATCTGTGAAGACAACTCCGTCTCCAGGCTACAATGTGGACATAGTCCAGGTGCCCCATACCAAGCAGGACATTAATGACTATATGGAAAGACTTCTGAAGTACTGGACATATGAACTGCCCAATGACAACATAATCCAGGCTTCTCTGAAGATCAAGGAGATCATTGATTTGGGCACAGAGCAGAATCACGTCTTTTGCCGGCACCTTTTTTTGCGTGAGGATCTACTGGACAAGTGGCGTAAGGAAGAATTTGAGGTCCTTCTGACTGATCCCATGAACATGTGTGGGGAACTCCTGGCCCAGAAGCTGAACCTGCCATTTATCATCAGTCTAAGGTTCTCTTTCGGGAGCGCCTTGGAGCGCCTATGTGGACAGCTGCCAACACCACCCTCCTTCGTGCCTGGGGTGGGCATCGGTTACACAGATCAAATGGGTTTCCTTCAGAGAGTAAAAAACATTTTGTTTAATCTCTCTCAGGATCTTCTGTTCCATCTTTTGTTTGCAACAAATTGGGATTCCTTCTATACAGAAGTAAAAGGTAAGCAATAATCACTGGTTGCTCAATTAACATGATAATTTCATGTTCTGAAGAGGCAGCAGGTTTGAGAAAAAATGTGATTCTGAAGTATATGCCAGTTACTGACACTGACTGTAACTCTGTATAACATAAGTACAGGACAGGAGTCCAATATGATATTTTTTTTACTAAAGGCACTGTCACAGACAAAGCATTCTAGGCTCATATATATATATATATAACAAAGTATTGATGGAAAGTGCAGCATTCTAGAGAAACTTAGACCGCTACCAGTTTAGTACCAGTTCTCGATAACCATTAGGAGCTACTTTACAACAAGTCATTGTTAAAGTGTCTACAATAGTGGTAATAATAATATCCCTATCCATGAATGTTTTTCCTCACTGTTCATATGACATGTATCAGTGGGTTATTTTGTCAGGTGAAAGGAAGTAGTCGGGTGTCAGGAAGCAGTCTGACTGTGTAGTAGCTCAGATAGAGGAGGAGAGGCAGGGTCACAGGTGAGCTCAAATGACTTGGTGATATGTTATTAGTCAGATTCAGTAGTGTCTGATGTCTGCCTGATGTCTGTAAATACCATTCATTTATTATATACTGCACATCTTTTGTCCTGCTGCTGCTATTAGTTGCACAATTATTATTCATTGTTGTCTATTTCTGTTTGACATTTTTGCACACCTAAGAACTCCACTGCTAGAAAACAGTATCTGTCATAGTACTGTGTTCATTCAAACGTTGACTGCACTGGTGTTTTTCTTCCACTCTCTCTTTTGTTCTGTTTGCACTCTGTGGATTGTCCTCCCTGCACTTCTGTAGTGTTGTTTCTGTTTTTGTTCTTGTGTTGCTCCATGGTCCTGGGGGAACGTTGTTTTGTTTCACCTTGTACTGTGTGTATACGGCTGAAATGACTATAAACCTGCTTGACTTGTTTTGAAGTTCTCTGAAGCAAGTGACCAGGAATTATGATAGGATTTTTCTCATCCCATCCTAGATCTGCATTCCGTAAACGTCCACCAACCCTCAGTAGCCCGTGTTCGTCCATGAAGGGAGCTAGTGTTTTGACTGGGCTGTCATTATGGATGCTTTTCCTCTCTTGGATGCATAGAACCTCTATTTGGAAGGTTTCCTCCTGTACAGTTTTTATGATGACTGTCCTAGCTGTCTTGAAAACATCAACCATGTCGGTTTCTTTACAGAGGTGCAGCCTTTACAATGTTCGGGACGTTCATCTGCTTTTACCTTAAACACACAAGCAATATGTATGAGGCGTGCAATGGATCGTGTCAGAGTACCCCAACTAGAAAATCTGATGAAGCGTTCAGACCCAAGTTGCTTGTCTCTAGGAGCTGTACTGCATGCAGTTACTAGAGAACGAATCTCCACATCTTCAGCTGGATTGACAAGATCAAAAGTCTCAGTGGTCTCAATCAATGGGCGTGACTGCTTCAGAAAGGCTGGACCTGTGATCCACATCGTATCTTGTAAAAGCGCTGCTGAGACAGACCTTGTGGCGAGATCAGCTGGATTGTTTTCTGTTGGTACATACTGCCAATTTTTCAGGAAGTGAGTGTCTTCTTATCTGCTGCACTCGATTGCTGACAAACACATAGAAGGTTCTCTTTTCATTGCAGATATAGCCTAGAACTATTTTGCTATCAATGAAATAACGGACAGAATCTATATCTATGTCGATTTCTGTGGTGATAAATTCAGCTATGTCCACAGCAAGGACAGCTGCACAAAGTTCCAGTCGTGGGATAGTTAGCTCTGGACTCGGAGCTAGCTTCGCTTTACTTGAGTCTTCCACCTTCAAGTAGGCCACAGAAGCTATAGCCTGGACAGAAGCGTCCGCAAACACACAGAGTTCTCTGCATTTCTCCACAGAGCAGGAGATGGGCGTGTAAGGTCGTGACACGTGGAGATATTGAAGCTGTTGTAGGGATTCTGTCCAATCTTCCCACAGCTGTCTTTTCTCCTCAGGTAAGGGTGCATCCCACTCTTGGACTCCTGTTGTGAGATCCTGAAGGAGGGCTTTCCCCTTTATGATGACTGGCGCAGCAATCCCCAAAGGATCATATACACTATTCACGGTAGAAAGAACCCCACAACGTGTGAAAGGTCTCTTCTCACTAGCCACCTGGAATGTTAGTGTATCAAC
This sequence comes from Brycinus macrolepidotus, assembly GCA_037974445.1. Taxonomy (NCBI): domain Eukaryota; kingdom Metazoa; phylum Chordata; class Actinopteri; order Characiformes; family Alestidae; genus Brycinus; species Brycinus macrolepidotus. Next base: position 1,588 of record JBBPCZ010120916.1, on the reverse strand, counting down.
TTTGAGGTTCCAACTGATGCCAAGACTCCTTTGCACTGGAAGAATGTCATCATTGAAATCTAGATCTTTCAAGTCGGTTGCATGATCTTCAGCTGGAAAAGCCATCATGACTTTACTACTGTTTGATGCTATCTTATGTAGGTGGAGATTGGAACATGCCAACATTTCCTTTGTTCTTGTCAAAAAGATCAATGGCCTCATTGGCCATATATGGCCTCAGATGCACTGCACGTGAAGAAGAGAAAGAATTTGGAGCGGATGCCAGGAGATTTGTGGAAAAGGACTTTTACGTTGACGACGGCTTAAAATCCGTACCTACCGCAATAGAGGCCATTGATCTTTTTGATGCACTGCACGTGAAGAAGAGAAAGAATTTGGAGCGGATGCCAGGAGATTTGTGGAAAAGGACTTTTACATTGACGACGGCTTAAAATCCGTACCTACCACAATAGAGGCCATTGATCTTTTTGACAAGAACAAAGGAAATGTTGGCATGTTCCAATCTCCACCTACATAAGATAGCATCAAACAGTAGTAAGGACTGTTGCCGAAGATGTGAACCTTCATACGCCATTTAATAATGTTTTGAACAGGATCATTGTCTTTGTACCAGAAGAACGGCAAGAAATTCCTGTCTTCAGGTCTAACTAAAAAACAATGAAACAGTTGTTGAATATCAGCCATAAAGGCAACAGCATCCTTCCGAAAATGGAGCAGCACTAGAGAGTGTTATTGAAGTCTGGACCCTTCAGGAGAACATCATTCAGAGACACCGCAGAGTACTTCGCACTCGAATCAAATACCACCCTGATTTGTTGTGGCTTCTTGGGTGATAAACACCAAAGAGTGGTAGGTACCAGGCCTCTTCCTCTTGAGTGAGGGGTGGTGCTACTTCCGCATGCCCATTCTGGATTATTTTCTCCATGAATGCAAAGAAGTATTCTTTCATTACAGTCTTCTCTCTGAACGATCGTTTCAATGCCCTGAAACGATTCAAAACCTGGACCTTGTTATCTGGCAAACGTTGTCTTTGTAGTCTGAAGGGCAACGGAGCCACCCAGCTGTTGTCTTTCTCTCTGTAGAAGCCTCTCTCCATTATTCTCATGAAAGTAAGGTTGTTAAGAGATGGAGCTAGTCTGTCATCATCCTTGGTCCTGTCAAAGACACAATGTCTTAATTGGATTCCTGATCCTGCACCAGTGTAGGTAGGTGACACTGTTTGAAAGGTTGAGGGTGCTCGTATGCTGTAACTCTCCTTCACTATGTAGTGGTTAGGGCATGGTTTCAAGATGGACTGTCGACCACCCTCTAGGGTGTTTGTGTAAAAACTATGCACTACGTCTGGCTTGTGTACATCCCCCAGACATACGCTGCCTGTTATAACCCATCCCAAGTCCAGTCTTTGTGCGAAAGGAGAGTTATTAGGCCCATTAATCCAATCTCTTACTTTGTGGACCCTAATGGTGTCTCTGCCAAGTAACATGAGGATGCGGGCACTAGAATCAAGGTCGGGTATCTGATCTGCTAGGCGTTTTAGATGTTCATGATGGAGTGCAATCTCCGGTGTTGGTATCTCTGTTCTATCATC
>JBBPCZ010120915.1:0-10097 GCA_037974445.1 Brycinus macrolepidotus | reverse complement strand
AAACACGAGGGACTTAAGACTTTATTTAGTTGAAAGAAGCTCCGCGGACTGCTCCTTATTTTCAGTTTCATTAATAAACTTCAACCTTTGGCCTCATATCCCTGCATCTGCGTCCTTTATCCCCGAAGCAGACATGACAAGGGGAGAGAAGACAGAGAAAGAAAGAGATGAAAGAAAGTGAAGAGAAAAAGAAAGGAGCAAACAGAGAGAGAAAAGAGGAAAGAAATAGAAAAGATCCAAGAGACGATTGCTGCAACTGTATCGTCACTCCGACTGCTGCATCTAAAAAACAAGAAGCAACCACACATACACAGAAAAACATACAAACCGACGGCAACACTGTAACAGGACAACAGAAGTCTGCCTATGGTCCTGGGTAGTTTTGTGTGTGTGTGCAAACATATGTATGTGGGTGTGTGTGTGCACATGTGTATGTGTGCATGTGTATGGATGTTTACGTTTACGTTTACGTTTACGGCATTTAGCAGACGCCCTTATCCAGAGCGACGTACATCGGTGTGTGTGTGTGTGTGTCTGTGTGTGTATCCCAGCAGTCTCACCGGGGGACCCCGGCCACATGCTGCAGGAGAGGCCATGTGCCTGCCCCAAGATGCGGAGGGGGGGCCCCAGACAACCACAGGTGACAGCGTACCGGCTCCCGCCAGGAACCGGCCACACAGGCACAGACCCGGGATCCAAGCCCCGCACGCCTGGGAGCCACCCACCCACCGGGAGCATCCCACAGGCCCCCCAGGGAGGCCTACACCACCCCAGACAGCGAACAGATACCGGTGTACACCTTGACAACTTTTCAGGGCACGGGAACAGCCGAAGCAAGGAGTCCCCTGGAATCTGGCGGCTCTTAGGTGGGCTTGATTTCAACCAGGGCTCCCTGCTTGGGTGGTTCAGATCTCAGTTGGTAGTTCCACAAATGCTGGTGGACCTGCATGCAGTTGATCAGTATGTCTCCTCCACACAGTGTCCTCCTTGGTTCTGACGGTGTAAGACACAGGGCCTGTCTGTGCTATTACAGTAGCAGGAAATCACCTTGGCCCTTTGTTATAGCTACGTGCCAGCACAGGATCACCAGGATTAAAGGTCCTTTCCTTGTCTCTTTGCCTGCGCCTCTCAACTTGAGCCTGCTGCTGAAAGTGGACAGTATCTCTGATCTTGGGTGGTGTCAGCAAATTGAAATTAGTGCGCAGCTGCCTTCCCATAAAAAGTACTGCCAGTGTTGCTTTTGTTGTTGAGTGTGCAACATTCCTGTAGGACAGCAGGAAATTGTGCAACCACTGGTGGAGACTGTCTTGTCCACGTGAAGCCTTTAAAGCATGTTTCAAGCTCAGTACAAACCGTTCAGCTGCTCCATTAGTCAATGGATGAAATGGGGCAGTGCGAATGTGAAGCAGTCCATTCACTTCCAGGAATTTCTTAAATTCCTAAGAAGCAAACTGAGGTCCATTGTCACTAACAAGTTGTTCAGGGAGCCCAAGACAACTGAACACTTCCCCAAGTTTCTCAATTGTTTTCTTGGTTGTCGTGGATCTCATCATAGACACTTCTGGCCATTTACTATGGGCATCCACTATCACCAGAAACATTTTCTCTTCAAACGGGCCAGCAAAATCCACATGAATCCGCTGCCACGGTTTTTCTGGCCAATCCCACGGATGTAGTGGGAAGTCCTTGGCATGTTTGGCACCCCTTGGCAGGCTGTTCAATTTGTCTATAGATACACTAATGTCAATAGCTTCTGGCAAGTTCTTTCATGCGGACCATGCCAGAGTGGCCTACATGCAACTGCTGCTGTAGCTTCTTCTGTAACATAGGTGGAATGATCGCTCTACGTCCCCATAGAAGACAACCTGACTGCACAGAAAGCTCACTTCTTCTCTTCTGGTAAGGATGAAGCTCTGGCGACTCATCACATTCCCCTTTGTTTATCACATCTAACAGTTTTGACAGTACCGGGTCAGTATGGGTGTATTGTCTCACTTCAGCTGATGTTATAGGAGCATCCTCCACTTGCCTGAAGTAGAAGATATCTGTCTGTAGTGGCTCGTCCTGACGTGTTTGCACAGGGAGCCTAGAAAGACCATCTGCATTTGCATGTAGCTCAGACTTCCGGTACTTAATCTCACAGGTATGGGCAGAAAAGAGAATGGCCCACCTTTGCATTCGGCTGGCAGCTAAAGGTGGAATGCCAGTATGGGGCCCAAAGATTGTGGTGAGGGGGCGGTGGTCTGTGAGAAGAATGAACTTCCTACCAAAAAGGTATTGGTGGAACTTCCGCACCCCAAACACAATCCTCAGTGCCTCTTGCTCAATTTGGGCATAATTGCTCTCTGCTTTACTGAGTGTGTGTGAAGCAAAAGCGATTGGCCGCTCCTCGCCATTAGGCATGACGTGAGACACAACTACCCACACCCCATAATGAGAAGCGTCACAAGCAAGCTGTATAGGCAATGTAGGATCAAAGTGTGTTAAGACATCAGGTCTCAATAGTGCAGCTTTTGATTAAACAAATGCTTTCTCACACCCATCTGTCCATTTCCAGGCCTTCTCACACCACAACAGCTCAGGATGAGGTTTAAGCAGAGAATTTCGGAATGAACCTTCCATAATAGTTGAGAAGTCTCAGATAAGAGCACAGCTGACTCACATTCTTAGGAGCTGGAGCATGAACGATAGCTTTAACCTTGGATGGGGCCAAGGTTACCTTGGATTGTCAGTTACGTGACCCAAATACTCTACTGGCGGCTTAAAGAAATCACACTTAGCTTGTCGGACTCTGAGTCCATATTCCTTCAAGCGCTGCAATGTTGCATCCAGGTTTCTCAGATGCTCCTCCTCAGTCTTGCCAGTGGCAAGTATGTTATCCAAATAGCACTGGACTCCAGATAATCCATTTAGAATTTGCTCCATTGCACACTGAAAAAGGGCTGGAGCTGAGGTTATTCCAAAGGGAAGTCTGCAGCATCTGTACAAACCCCTGTGAATGTTTATTGTGAGGAGCTCTCTTGACTCCTGGTCAACATGCATCTGCAGGTAGGCTTGGTTTAGGTCGATCTTGCTAAATTTCCCTCCTCCAGTCAGGCCGAACAGATCATCAATATGAGGGAGTGGATACTGCTCCACCTCCAATACTGGGTTTATGGTAACTTTAAAATCTCCACAGATCCTTACAGTGTTGTCTCTCTTCATCACTGGTACAATTGGATTGGCCCACTCACTCTGGCTAACAGGTTCCAGCACCCCACTCCTGACTAAGGATTCCAGTTCAGCTTCAACCTTAGCCCTGACTGCATAAGGAACAGGTCTGGCCTTCAGGAACTTTGGCGAGCTATCTGGCTTAATTTTCAGTTTAACTGTTGTTTTCTTCATACTTCCCAGTCCCTCTTTAAACACCTCTACATGTTTACTCAGCACAGCCGTCAAGCCTCCATCCCCCTTGTGCAGCATGTGAATTGTAGCCCAGTCCAGTCTAATTTTCTCCATGCATGAAAGGCCCAGGAACAACGGGAAGTTTCCTCTGACTACAGCGTCACCGTTTGGCCATTTAACTGGACTCTGACATCAATGTACCCTTTTGTTGGTACTGTCTCACCTGTGTATGTTTTTAAGATGAGTCTTGATGGGTTTAATGGCAGAGCGAATGTGAAGCAGTCCTTTCACTTCCAGCAAGGTGTTTTTGTAAACAGCATCAGACACCAGTGAAACTGCTCAACCAGTGTCAGTTTCCATGTGCACTGGGTGTCCGTCCAGCAGTGGGGAAACCCAGTATCCTGGCGACCCCCTAGCGACTGACAGCACATAAACCGTTGATTCATCTGATGAGTTGTTGTACTCAGATGCAGTGTGGCTTTGCTGCACATTATGTACAGATGACTTCTTTTTAAAACGGGACTTCAGTCTTTTGTTGCTAGAATCTGTGGTTTTATTATTAACTCCTTTACTCTTGCAAGCACGTTCAATGTGCCCCTTTTTGCCACATTTCTTGCAATTTAGGTCCTTACTCCAACACACTGCTGCAAAATGTCCTGTTTTATCACATCTATGTAGGAAATGTAGCTTAAAGTTTGATTCTCCACCAAATAAATATTTAGGAATTAGCTTAGGGCTAATTCACCACTATATTTATTAATTAAATTAGTTAGGGGACTTATATCAAAGTCCCCTAAATCCAGCGATCTACTCGTCCAGCGAAGTAGGTCGGTAGGAATACAGTAATTAACCTTTATAAAGCTCTTCTTAATTGCGCGGTTAAAAAGAGTTTCGCTTTAGATAGGGGAATTAGTTGGGTCAATTTTAATTACTTACGAGCATAGGTGTGTATCAGCCATTAAGTGACTTCATCAGTTTGAACAAGAAGAGATCACTGATCACAATAAGACAACATTTATTACTACGCAAGACAAACATAAAACACATAAACACAAAACAAAGTAAAAGTGAGAAATGATGAGATGAGTAATAAATTATAGGGATATTATGGGGTGAAACTGAAAATTGCCTGAGGTAGTTCAAATATCCCTGAACAGCGAGCGTGATGAACTCACGAACACAACCCAGTTCAGAAAAATGACAAGTGACAAAGTGAAAAATGACAACTTTGCACCAAGATTATCAAAATTGAGCAGAGAAGCATTTACTTGTTCGTCGGTTCGCAGGGGAGTTGAAGTCTCTGCGGCAGGGTTTCAGTGGTGATGAAGAAAGGTTTCAGCTGTTGAATCTTGAAGTTTTCAGCGGTGATAGAGAAGCAGAGTGGCGAGTTCGTACCGGTCACAAAAACTCAGTATTGTTCATTTGAAAATTCTCAGCTTATATGGCCAGAGAGGGCAAGGATTTTGCCCCCACCGTTTCGCAGCTGGCCAATTAGCAGAGAGCCTTTTGGCACGCAGAGACAAAGGGAGGAGTGGGTTTTTATGACTCCCACAAAGTATGAACCTTACTGTTGACCGAATTAAGTCCCATAACTTTTGCACAATCCATAATTGTGTATTGAAACTTTCAGTGTTGTGATGGTGGTGATTAGAGCTTTATAATGATATCAAACATGACAAACGTATCATCCAGCATTATGAAACTATGTCTTAATTTACAGATACCTGTCTAATTTAGTCATAATTATCACAAACTACTTTTAAATGAGTGAACATCCTGATCAATGTAGTTCTTGTTAGTAATCAAAACCAATTCTGACTTGTACAGATGCTTCTAAACTTAAGTTTTGTGGAAAATCGAATAATCCTTTGTTCTTGGCCATGTGGCTGTGAGCCACTCAGAAAAGGGGGGGGGGGGGTTGATTTTACGACCTTGCCAGGCCTGTGTCTGGATATCAATCTTTCATAACTTTATACTACCAAGTACATGTTTTTAAGTGAAATGGGTATTGCAATTAATGCAATTAATTAATTTCTGATTAAAATGAGGTTAAACATGAACATTCTATCTCTAAGGGTTTTACAGATACGAATAAACACACATAACCCTGGTTTTATAAGTGTTAAATGGCTAAATGTGAAGAATTAACTTTGGGGTTACATATGAGATGGCTATCTACTTGATACACTTTAGTACTTATAATGTAGGCAATTTTAAACACAATGAAATGCATTTTTCCTCATTCTGCTGTGGAAGTCAGAGTGTCTTCTGAGTGAGAAGTTCAGGCTGAGGTCAGTCTGATGTTATCTCCGAATTGGGGGGCAATCAGGATGTCCTTTCACCCCCTTTCAGGGTGAGGTAATCCAGAACATCTATAACACTTGTTCTGGGATCCCTTCCTTTCAGTGGATACCTTGTGCAGCTTGCCATTTGCACTGAGCTGGTGAGCCTCCTTGGCAGCTCGCTCCATAGATACACTAATGTCAATAGCTTTTTCCAAAGTGAGGGCACTTTCTGTTAACAAACGTTTTTGTGTTGCCTCACTCCGCAACCCACACACAAGCCTGTCTCTGATGGTGTCATTTAGGACTTCATTGAATTCACAATGTTCTGTTAGTTTTCCTAATGCAGCCACAAACATCAACACCGATTCCCCTTCCTACAGGCTTTTCTGGTTGAACAAGGCAAAGGAGCAGATTAAATGTCTATCAGTCATTAAACGTCTGGGATCAGCCATTGTAACTCACACAGTTCCAAAAACTCCACAATACTCACGGTGAAGAAATTCTGACAAAACCACGCCGAGCTGCACTCCTGGTGAGAAGCTAATAAGCTAGACAGCTAACGTCCACCAGTAGCTCACAGTCCAGTCCAAAAAATTCAGCTGCATGTAGAACACACACGCGTTCATCCTCGTCGCCACTATGTTGTGTTTTTCCCTAAGTGTTACTCCAACTTACACAATTGGGTACAACAATAATCAAACGGAGGCTGGGGCGGACTCACATCCTTCTTTATTGAGTTTCCAGTCTCAGTTGTAACTCTCATGATATCACATATAAGCTCGCCAGTAGGTGGCAGCAAGAGATCCTTGTATAACAAAACTCATACTGAATATATAACATGTTGTCCAGTGGAAACTGCCGCCGAAACAGCCCACTGGAACCTGTACAGCCCCTTCACCCTCCAGGGCCCCATACATGCGAGTGGTGTTTCATAATATAAAAAAATAGATTAAACTAAATAAATAAATTAAAAAAGAGTGGCCGCTCACCCCCCTAATCTTTCTGTGTTAATTATGATGTGGGTGGGCGGGGAACTTGGGAGAAAAAAAAACCATTGTATATACACACATACATACATATACTCCCCTCGGAGGGGCAGTGGGTGCCAGGCCACGAAGACAACATCCGGAGGTACCGCCGCTCCCCAAGAGCAGTGTCCACCCAACCCAGCCCGGGGGTGGCTGGAGCCTCATCCGTGCGTGGCCTTGTCGATGTGCCAAGCATACACAGACAGACACACACCCTCATGAGACAAGGTGACCTGAGGCCGAGGTCCCCCGCCCACTATATACCCATCCCCATACTAACCCCATGCTAACCTCCATCCTAACCCCAACCGTGCCATTCCAGTGTCAGCCGGTGCCAACCCACCCCCCCAGGAGGGGGCGTGCCCGGCGAGATGCAGACCAAGCCCAGCACAGATGAGACCCCCCCCCGAGGAGCGAGCCGCCCCCAGGCACCAGTGCACAGACCCCGCACCCCAGCCCGCACCAGCGAGCCCCGTCCGCAGCCGCCGGGCAGCCCACTGTGGCCCCCCAACACGCCAGGTCAAGGACGACCCACAGTCGCCCCACACCGGCAACCACAGCCCCCTACAGGACCACAAGAGGCCCACAGCCCCCCGAGCTCCCCCGCCGCCCGGGGGGGCACTCAAGACAGCAAAGTCATGACCCCCACCCCCACTATGTCATGAAGTCGATAACTGGGGACCAGAGGGAGTTAAAATTAGCCAATTGCTTATTAGAGGAAGCAGACATTCTCTCCATGGTCCGACACAAGACACCTGTAGTGATTAATACTCAGATTATTTTTGGATTTCAAATATATGAAGATAGATTTTTGGCAATGCACAGGGCAGTGAGGACCATATGTGCTGAATTCCCTTCCAGATCAATATCTCTTAAGTGCTGTATAAGATTGGTGTTTTTTGTCATTCCAAAAGTGTTTGAACATATTTGTGCCCAGATATTCTGGTCTAGTTTAGTGGATAAATTTTAAAGTTGGGAGGGAGATTGAATCTTCGGTGTTCGACAGTGATCTATATATCTTCGATAGTAATTTAGAGGTGAAGAGCTTCATAAATTCGATTATCCTTATAGGTAATTGCAAGTTTATTTCCTCCTGTATATAATTAGCCTATATTGTGGATTTAAGTTGTTGATATTCCAGAAACTTACTACTATGAATGTGATATGAGTTCTTGAAATGGAATAAAGTTTCCGCCTTAAATACTGTGCTCCAGATACCTAATGCCTTTGTCCTTCCACAATGTGAAATTTATCTTTTTTTTTTTAATTCAGTAGGATATCAGGATTGTTCCAGGTGGGTGTACGTTTGCATAGGGTGACGACTTGATTATTTTAAGAAAATCCCATCAGGCTGTCAGAGGTATTGATGTTAATGTTTTGGAAACACTTATGGCGTTTGATACTGGAGCTGATAAATGGCAAATCAGAAATTTCTATGTTATCGCAGAACATTTGTTCTACGTTTAGCCATTGTTTGTCTAATGGTCTGGGGTTAACCCATTTCAAAACATATTTTAAGATCTGTGTTTATAAGCGATCTTAAAATATGTTTAAGCGTCTAATGGTCTGGGGTTAATCCATTTCAAAACATATTTTAAGATCTCTGTTTATAAGCGATATATTGCGAGAACGTAATAATAAAAGTTTGGCAAATCTAAACCTCCACAAACTTTTGGCTTCTGTAGGGTTTTCAAACTAATTCGTGGTGGTTTATCTTTCCATAAAAAATTGGAGATGTGTGAATCTAATGATCTGAAGCAAACAGATGAGGGCTTATAGGGGATCACTGAAATTAAATAGTTAATTTTGGGTAGGACCATCATTTTAACAGTGGCCACTCTCTCCTCATGAGTGATATAAGCAGGGTCTACCACCATGTGAGATCATCCTCAATTGTATTAAAAAGTGGAGTGTAGTTTTGTTTTGGCAAGTCTGAAAGCCTGGGGGAGATATTAATACCTAAATATTTGATATGTCCTCATTGAAATTTAGTAGTAGACGTATTCTGAAAAACCGTTTTGACCAATTGATGGAATACTCAGAGATTACTGAACATTTATCTATGATTGAGATTGTCTGAGATAAAGAGGATTGTGAGTTCTGCAGAAAGAGTATTACATCATCCGCGTAGAGACTTATTTTGTGATGCTCATTTTTAATTTGAATACCTTTAATATTATTGTTTTGTCTGATAGTGGCTGCTAATGGTTCAAGGAAAAGGCAAAAAGTGAAGGGGAAAGTGAGCAGCCTTGCCTGGTGCTCCTTTGTAGACTATAGCTTGGTGAAGTGTGATCATTTGTCCTGACCGATGAGAGAACTGTATAATGTTTTGCTCCAGTCAATGAAAGATGATCCAAGACCAAATTTGTGTTGCAAGAAGAAATTTCCAATTTACCCTATCAAATGCCTCAAATGTCTAACGAAGTAATTGTTTTTTCCAATTTATTGATAGTAGAATAATCTATTAAATTTATTAACCTGCATGTATTGGTGGCTGAGTGTCTACCCTTGATGAAGCCTGTTTGATCTAAATGTATTTTAAAAAGGGTGATTTTTCCAGTCTTCTTGCTAAAGCTTTACAAATTATTTTAAGATCTGTGTTTATAAGCGATATATTGCGATAACTAGATGGAAGCGTGGGGTCTTTAGCTGGTTTAAGAAGTAGGCTAATATTAGCTGAGTTCATGTTTGAAGATAACTTGCCACTCTCCCTAATATGACATACCATTCTAAAAAAAACTGGGCTCCAGCGTAGTCTAGAATTCTTTTTAGAGCTTTTGTATTGGGCATGTGTTGAAGGGCATCATGGAGTTCAGCCATTGAGATGGGTGCATCCAGAGCCATAACCTGAATATTGGAAGGTTTATATGATAGAGGAATTCTTCAATATCAGCATCTGGTGAATAAAATTTGTGATGTATATAAGTTGTTATAGAAATTTCTAAAAGTGTTGTTTATTTCCTCTGGGTCATGGGTAATATTTCCCAATGAGTTTTTTTTACAGAGATAATCGTTCCTGTTTCTTTATTCAGTTTTAATTGGTTGGCTAGGAATTTGCCAGTTTTGTTGCTATAATCAAAGTTCTCCAGTCAAAGTCTTTGCACCAAGAACTGTGTTTGCACCAAGAAATTATGTTTATTTCATTTAATTTGAGTTTTGATGTCCTTTGTTCACTCAAGATGTGTTTCTGGGGTGAGGCAGCATACTCGGCCTCTAAAGATTTAATCTTTAGCTTGAGTTCTGATGTAATTGAGTTTTTTAAACTTTTCTTTTGCAAGGAGTAAGAACTTATTTTACCTCATATGACTGCTTTCCATGTTTCCCAAAGAACACATGGTGAGATTCCTGGCATGTCATTACTGTCTAAATATAGTGTCCATTCCTGTTTGAAATAGTTTAT
>JBBPCZ010120914.1:0-10097 GCA_037974445.1 Brycinus macrolepidotus | reverse complement strand
GTGTGTGTGTGTGTGTGTGTGTGTGTGTGTGTGTGTGTGTGTGTGTGTGTGTGTGTGTGTGTGTGTGTGTGCGCTCTTAATTTTAAGTCTAGGCTTCCTAGCGTGAGGGACATGTTTTCTTGCGGACTACAAAGCACACACATACTCTGGATAAGAGCATCTGACAAAAGCTGTAAGTATCAATGTAACACATGCATCCTGGTAAATTCCTTATCAGTGGATTTCATTAACAGTACAGTCATTTGTGTATTACATCAACACCGGGTCAATACTGTGATGGCAATTAGAGAATGCCATACTCTGTAGCCCTACTAAGAGTGAAGAAATTCTACATGGATTCCATGTAGTGACAGATACCAGAGCAGCTTAATATGGTAGTTCCAATATGGTAAGACACTCACCACATCCAGAGGAGCATGATCAATGTCCTCCAGGAGGATCCAATGGCCCTTAGACACTGCCTGGGTGAGGGATCCAGGCTGCCACACAAACTTACCGGGAATATCTGTACATCGGTACATCCCCAGCAACATCTGCATATAGAAGGAGACAACATTTTACCACTGGAACCATGCAATGTAGAAGGAGAAGAGGCACCAAAATCTAGCTATACAAATAATAATAATAATAATAAAACTTACGAAAAACAATAGTCCGACTGTGAAAGCACTAGAGCACTAAACAAGCCTAGAATACCAGAGAAAGACACAAAAGCTCACCTTGCTGTCTGTCTGATCCCCCAGCTGAACCTTGAGGATGTCCGGAGCTTTGACGTGTCCAGTGACAGCCGCTAGGTATTCGACCAGGGCAGTTTTGCCACAGCCGATGGGTCCTTCCAGAAGAACGGGCTTCTGGGACGCCACAGCCATGGCAAGCCGCCTGAGATTTCGACACGTTGAGTCCACAAGCACCAGGTTTTTCAAAGATGTCTACAAAATAAAGAGCATAGTTTACAAACAGTTAACCAGAATGCCAAGTTAAAAACCATTTATCATCATTTAAATGACAAAATGCTTGTTTTTCCATCTTCCATCAAATTTTCCATTCAGTTCTACCCCTCTCTAAAGCACATTTGATTTTCAGCCAACACAATAAAATAGAATTTGAGTTAGGGCTGGACAACAGAACTCATATATCAAATTGTGAGGGTAATTCTACATATTGTGACTATGTGACTGCAATACACACACACATACATACATATATATAGTGCTCCACTGAACACCACAGGAAATCTTTCCTACCCACCGCCATCAGACTCTACAACTCCTCCCTCAGTCACACATCCACACAATAATCTGTGTAGTAGCCTGTTGTTTCCTGGTGTGTAATTTCATATAAATAACTATCATTACATGAAGGGCTATGTGCATTATTTTTGCTATGATGTGCAACAGTCTACCATGTGCAATATTGTGCAACGTTCTTATCGGGTGTTAAAATATTATCATTATGTGCAATATCTCATGCGCAGTTGTCATACCATGTGCAATATCATGTGACGTTTTCTAAATGGGTGCTGAAGCACTTCATTACGTGCAATATCTTACATCTCTCTCATTACATCTTATATTCTTCATGTGCAATATCACTACTTATGTCGATATTACAACTGATTCTCTACTCAGTGCAATAACTTTCTCCAAACTACCATTTGTGTCCATAGATTTCACTTAACTGTGTTACTTATATATAGTACTTATACCCATAATTTCTGTATATAGCAGTGTATATTCATATTGAGCTTTTTTTGTCTACAGATTTTTTTCATTTAGATTTTATTTAGACTTTATATTTTATATTGTTCTTGTCTCTGTGTCTCTGTGTCTTTGCAGTCATTACATAAGCAATTTCCTCCGGGATCAGTAAAGTTTTCTCATTCTGATTCTGGTATTTATAAATATGTTATTAGACATATATTAAGGTCGCATCGTTCACAAGCAGTTCACTAAAACGCCGTGTTAAACTTAATTTATTGTATCATTTAAATGACAAAATTCTTGTTCGCCCATCTTCCATCAAATTTTTCCCTCTCTCTAAACCATACTTAGATTTTTTAGCCATATGACAAAGGACAAGAGGGTGGGTTAAAATGATAATAACCAATTATCGTGTCCCCCACCCCCTAATTAACATTGAGTGAAAACGCTCAGCAAGCTCAGGTGCACCAAAAAATGTCAAACTGAAAAAGGACAACACGCTATAGCTCCCCATTCACAAGACAAGGCTAAAGACAAACTGTCTACATGGTAGACCACAGTGGTCTCCCGCTCTTCCTGCAAAGTTTAGGTCTCATCAGCTACGTGTGCTTCGACTAATCAGTCGAAATCCAACTTCTGGATTTTTAAGGCCAATTCCAAATCTTTTACAGCCGAACTGGCCGAAAGCAGATGCTTATTAGCTCTTTCTGGACCCAGATCGCTCAATGTGTGGGCTAAATGAATGAATGAAACACACCAGCACATTTACAGTACTTTCTATGAGCCAAAGTTACAATATAAATAATATTAATCGCTTTTTAACAGGCCAAACTGCCATTAACTTTAAATCCATGAACAGAAAATCAACCTATTTCAATAAAAAGAATGAGTGCTACAGCAAACGTTAAGAGGCTGTTTAGCACAAAGAGTCATGCATAATCATGTCTTTGGTACATACATTCAAACGAAGCTTGAGTGCATTTACCTGTTTTACATTATTTACATCATAAAATAAAATTGCTACGCAAAGTAAAACTAATACATTTACGGCACTTTCAGGGCAAACGTGCTACAAATACCAATCTCGGGCTATCCCTTCTTATCAGAGGGCCTTTACAAGGTTTGTGTGAGGTGTGGTTTGGGTTTCAGACTTCTGAGTAGGAGCTGAACTTGGCCAGATTTTAAAGGACGCCAATCAAACCTGTTCATCCTGTCGAGGGGTCAGTCGTGGCAAGACCACTCCACACACAGTGGTCACGCTCTGGGACAGGTCCTCAGACACCAGCTGGCCCTTGGTGAACTTATTTCCTCTTTCCAAACGCCACATTACCGAGCCCTGGTTGGCCAACACCAGAGCTCTCTCGACTTCTAGCTGCTGAGCCTCTTCTAATGACCTAGTGAGATAAAAACACCACAATGGTCAGCAGCCCAAAGCAAAAAGACAAATAAGATATTGAGCAATGCTTTTTTTTTTGGAAAGCCCCTTGTAGATGCTTACCATTGAACTACACTCTAATTTCCTCAACTTTAACATTGTGTTCATTCCAAACCCTGCCCCAAACCTCCACCATGGTCCTCAACCAAACCTGCGTACTAATCCTAACCTTAACACTGCTGAGAATCATCACAGAGTTAATCATTTAAATATCTATACATAATATACCTGGGGCCAAGTAGGACTGACACCTAAAACTCGAGGTTTATAATTCGGTTATTAAGCTTAAAGCTTATTACACAGTACTTACTATGAATTAAAGAGATTTTCAACAGGACTACTAACACAGCTTCAGTAAATTACAGTTATATGTAAGGAAACATATATTACTATGTTATCTCCCCTGTTACATTACACTAAAATACATAAATTAGTTAACTGGAGCTAAACTATGAATACACACACACACCCCCACACCAGTATAATTATTAATAATGGATTTGCAACCTACTTCATTTTTAGATGCAGAATCTCCTCACTGGACAGAACCTTCCTCAGGAAGATCGTTTTCTGGTTATCGGTCATGTGGGACACCAAAGCAAGGCACTGCGCTGTGTAACTTCATTAGAAAATAAAATAATTAATAAATAAATTAAAAACACCATCTAAATTTTTCTAATCTAAAGTCAAAATGGCCACATTCACCTTAAACTGAAAAAAAAAGTAATAACAGTTTTGCACAGAAATGCACATATTTTGGAAGTTTGCCAATCAATATCCCTAGAATCCACTTGTGTGCAGCGGACCATCATTTGAACCAATCAGCCCTACCCTCGGACCATGACGTCGCTTGTAAGCAGCTGTGAGACGCAGGCGCTCCAGTCCCACAGCACTCGGAACTTCTCGCAGTCGCTTTGCAGGAAGCGGAGAGTGGCCCCCATCAGGTCGCGCAGCTTCATGCGTCGGGGGCCGTACTGGATGGAGGCGGACTCTTCGCTGGTGAAGAAGAGTCTCTGAAAGACGGGCGGAGCACTGTTGAAGTACCTGGCCGCAAACCTGAGGGTCGGAGGACAAGAGTGGATGACGTGGAGGGATGCAATGTGCAGTCTGCCCGTTTGATTAGTCATCAACTGTATGAAATATGGAAAAATGATGCCTCATACACAAATACCACATACACATCAGGCATTTGCTACACTGTACTGTCGGAAAACAGGGCCCTGTCTGAGTAAATTCCAGTTCCCGTAGGGACGAAGAGTGTACATGCACCCTCAAACTTGGTTAATTCTACAATCTCTCTGTGATTTGTCAAGGACCGCATTTGACTGATATCTAAAGAATGTGTTTTCACAAAGCCAAAAACTGAGATTTTTATTTAGTGTCACCACCTACTATTTTGAACAAAAAACACAAACAAAACTATTAATAATAACAATAATAATAAAAATGTAGAAAAGCCTGATCATTAATAATAATAAAAATCACACACTACTTTATAGTTAAATATATCGTACATAATAAGAAGCACCAGGAAAAGAAAACACAGTCCATCCAACAGTAAAGGACGTTTAATGCACATTATATGTTATAGTTTAGTGAAAAAGTAAGTCAGTGCATTTTAGTAAAATTAGTTTGCTGTGGGTAACTGGCATTAACTCCTCTGGCAGCCTATTTATACCTTAATACCTTTTAATAACTTTTTGTCAAGACAGGATACATGGAGTCAATACAAATGACAATATAGCTGCACCGGATTATTGTACAATTATGCTGTAACTTCATTACGTACCTAAACGTACTGAAGACGTACCCAGAGGGCATCACCCCAGTGTGTAAATGGAAAGGTCCAGTATAACAATTATTTAATAATACAATTAATAATTAATGTTATTATTAATTATTAACTAGAAGTCTATTAATCATTGATAACACTACTATACAAAACAAACACCAAAGCTCTGATGCATCAGTTGCTTAAAAACAGTAGTGCTCTATAACATTTGTATGAAATGTGATCATTCTGACAGATTACAGAACTGCACAGGAAGCACTGGGGGCAATATGGCTTGTTTTGTTTTGAAGACTTCTAAGGAAATCTGAGGAAAAAGCAGATGGTTTGCTTTGCTCTTAGAGGTGTAGAGCCATGATTTTCACCTTAATGTTATGTTTAAATGGGATTATGTAATTAATTACATAGTTACATCTACCTCCAGATCTAACAAATCTAAATCTGTTTTTCTTTTTGCAAAAGATGAATGTACTATCAAATTCCATTCATAATAAAATATCTCCTCCTTTACTGACAAACGTAGCGTAAAAGAACGTAATATAAGGAACCTTACAAGTAAACACTGGTGTCAGAAGATTAAAAAAAATTACATTTTTGTCCATATACACTACAGGTCAGACGTTTGAGCCCACCCTCGTTTTTAAGAAATAAATGATATACTGCTTTTTCAAAGTTTTATTACAAGAAAACATAAGAAATACTTCAAACAAATGTAACGGACTGGTTTTCACTATTTTATAGTCGGTAGTAACAAATTATTTAGCCACGAAGGCTCAAACTACTGGTTTTGAAGAAACATATCAGGTCTGTCCTTAGTGCACTGACCTTGTCTATGTATCACTCAATTCAATCAAACAACTTCTGGTTTACTTACGACTGGACAAAATGTAACTCTTCAACAGGACAATGATCCCAACCATTTTTCAAAATTGTGCCACATTTATATCCAAAGAAAAGAAAAAAGTTTGGAGAGTTCTGTCGTGGCCTCTCCAGTCTCCAGATCTTTCTCCCATTGAGCTGCAGGGACAAGCTGGACTGACAAGCTCACAATGAGCATCCAGCAAATGAGACAGAACTGTTTGCTTGAAAAGGTGCTGGGAGGGTTTGGACACAAGCTATTGTCAAAAATTGCTGGAAAGGATGCCGCAAATCTTTGCTGCTGTGATAAAAGTTTTTGATGAAACTCATACATAAGCTTTCACATTCACTATATGGCACATACAGTATATTGTTACATAACACTTCCAGTCAGTTACATTCATTTCAAGCATGTCTAATGTTTTCTTGTAATAATATTTTGAAAGAGCAGTGTACCAAGGGTGGGCCCAAACTTCTGGTCTGTAGAGTAACAAACCATATTTCCTGGTAGGGATCATTTCTGACCATTAACTGATGCCATAGCCTAGCAAGATCACACCGCAATATATTTCGCTATTATAAAGGAGGTATAGTAGGACTAGGCAAAATATGATATTGATCATTATTGTGATAAATTACATGACGTTACATAATGCTTGTCTGAACGTATCTAGGATAACATCAGTACATAAAGAACACTGACTGATTGGAAGAGAGCATAGTTAGTCCTGTTTAATTACATGTATTGTAGTGAAGTGTGTGAAATGGGTTATAAAATCATTGTACATAAGTACAAAGAACATATATAATGGAAAGCAGAATTTTTGTCACTTTTTAAAGAATGTAAAGTTTCGACCGTACCGCTCCCCTCTCACTCCCCACAGTCTATATATTGAAACTAAGCTCTGTTTTGAATTCACTGTGATGTTATGAAAACCAACTCATTTGCATATAGCCTCCTGTTCGGCCTATAGCAGTTTAGCCCCGCCCACTAAAGTTGACATGCTGACACATTCCAGCCCGGACTGTTATTAGAATGAAGCGCAGTATAGCGAAATCAGAACGAAGGTCATTTACATATCAGTCTTAGAGGCAGGGTGACACAAATAGTCTGCTGAATTCTAAGAGTTAAAGAGAGGTTGGAAATTAAACATATAAAATGACCACTGACTGTTTTTTGGTATATAACCCATGCCAATGTTATGTTTACGGAAAATAAAATAACACATGAGATGTGGGCCCTTTAAAGGTGGCACCAATTGTGTATTCTGAAAAATTCTTTAAGTGATACTGTATTTATGCCATACAGCCTATCCATAAACTGTAGTAAGCATTTTATGCAATTACAATGTATCAAATACTTATTACAGCCCTTTCTGACACCTGTTCCATTATGACAAGGATGACAGTTATTAATTAATTAAGACACATACATAAAAATGGGCAAATATGCTCTATTCTGCAGTGCTGTGGAAACTAATACCCCACATGTAACGTGCACATTTATGACATTATGAGTCCACTTCCCTGACCCAGAAACAGCCTAAAAAAGCCTAAATGTTATATTAAATGGCAAAACACCACTGATATGGCAGTTTATAACAAGATTAAGCCTAAGAAGTACTCATTAAACCAGTCCAAGACACAGGCTAAGTAAAGAGATAGCTGTAGGTGAATCCTGACAGGGCTTTAAAGCTCAAAGCTAGAAGAGAAACTGCATGGCAAAAAGGTCGTAACGTGCACAATAAAAAGCGTCCCACTCACGCCTGAGCATCCGGACTGACGCTGAGGAGCTTGCTGACGGCCACACACAGCCTCTCGTGGAGGTCATGATTGAGCCTGACGTCCGTCTTGATCCTCTCGGCGTTCCTCTCCAGCAAGTCCAGGATCAACGGCCGCATGTGCCGGGCAACGAGGAGGGTGTAATCTTTCTCCAGCAGGAGCTGAGCTAGACACCCCAAGATGCACTGCCTGTCTTGTTGGCTCCGTATCTACAAAAAAAAAAAAAAACAGTGCTGCAGCAATTATTGCACACTTCATGACCAAAAGTACACAGACACCTTAACTAAGGAGTGCATGTGGTGATTGCGCAACCTCACTGCCCACAGGTTGCGCAATCACCATAGAAAAGCACTGGTAGCTGCACAGCCTGAGGTCATCGAATCCCAAGCTATGGCGAGAAGGGTTTAAAGCCCCCCGAGCAGGGCTTTGGAGCACTGAAACCCATCACTAGGTAGTGGAATTTGTGGTCAGTACCTGACATCAGCAATGCAGTCAAATCCTCAAAGCAATGTTCCAGCATCTACAGAACAGTAAGCAAAAGGGGCAACCTGGCCCATTGAGACCCTTGACTCAAGAGGAAATGATGTCTACAAACTACAGTGCAGCCTGAGCATCAAGTAAAAGTCATTTGTCCAGTCAATGCAGAGCTACACTATATGGACGAAAGCATTGGGACACCTGTTTTTCAGGGTTTGGGCTGGGCCCCTTACTTCCAGTGAAGGGCAATCTTAATGCTTCAGCAGACCAAGACATTTTGGACAACGCCATGCTTCCAACTTCGTGGACACAGTTTGGGGAAGAACCTTTTCTATTCCAGCATGACTGTGCCCCAGTGCACAAAGCAAGGTCCATAAGGACATGGTTGGATGAGTTGGGTGTGGAAGAACTTGACTGGCCCGCACAGAGCCCTGACCTCAACCCCATCGAACATCTTTGGAACGGAGCGGAGATTACGAGCCAGGGCTTCTCGTCCAACATCAGTGCCAGACCTTATAAATACTCTACAGAATGGGCACAAATTCCCACAGAAAGACTCCAAAATCTTGTGGGAAGCCTTCCAAGAAGAGTAGAAGCTGTTATAGCTGTTAAAGGGGAGACCAAGTCCATATTAAAGTCTGTGTGTTTGAATGCAATGTCACTAAAATGCCTGTTAGTGGAATGGTCAGGCGTCCCAATACTTTTGTCCATATAGTGCAGCTAGCCTTAGCCATGTACCGAAAACACACGTGGAACGAGTGCAGGCGCCTGCCGGCACAACATGGGGAGGTCTTTATGAGACCTGAGCAGATTTATGATGCAAGAATGAGTTGGAGTGTGCAATTTTAGGGCATTTTCAGTTCGTAGCACCAGCTCTCCATCCGTTTAACATCTCCATCCCTGAAGAAGCCCAGATGTAAACACAGGACCCGGGGTCTGCTCCACACACGCCACAGAGCAGCCCTCACACCAGAAACACAATTAAAGCTTGATTACGGAGCTTCTGGGAGCTCGACCCCTACCTGTTTGCTTAAATGCTTGCTCAGCTCGGTGTGACTCTTGTCGACATGCCTGGAGATCGCGGCCAGAGAGGTGAGGCTGAGCTCCAGCTTCTCCATGCCGCGCTGCGCTCCGGGGCTCCACGGGCCGGGCACGGCAGGACTCAGCCCTCATAAATGTGTACGTGTGAGTGTGTGAACGTGTGTGTGTGTATGAGTGTGTGAGTGTGTGTGAAGGGGAGAAGGAGCCGCACGGTCCCGTCACTGTTAAAGCCCTCCGTCCACATGTGAGCGAGCACCACGAGCGTTTCCGGGTCGAATTGCTTACGCGCAGCTCCGCGCGACGAAACGACCAGCAGCCGCGCGTGTGTGTGTGTGGCTCTTGCAGACCACACGTACATACACACACACGAACACACACACACGTACAGATCTAAACACGCACACAGATACAGATACACACACACATACATATACACATTTACAGATCTAAACACA
Organism: Brycinus macrolepidotus; assembly: GCA_037974445.1. NCBI lineage: Eukaryota > Metazoa > Chordata > Actinopteri > Characiformes > Alestidae > Brycinus > Brycinus macrolepidotus. The sequence continues at coordinate 560 of JBBPCZ010120914.1, read as the reverse complement.
CACATACATATACACATAGACACATGCAGATACAGGCATACATACACATACAGATACATCCACACACATACATACAGACACAGACATACATGAATATACAGACATACACACAGATACAGATACAGACATACACATACAGATACAGATACAGACACAAAGATACATACACACGAGATACACATATAAGATACATATACACATACATACATACAGATACAGACACATATATAAAGATACAAACACATACACAAATAAGATACATACACACATAAGGATACAGACAAACACACATACAGATGCATACATACACACATACAGAGAAAAGTTATGGTGTTTTTTTTCTGTGGGAATTTGTGCCCATTCATTCTGTAGAGCATTTATGAGATCAGGCACTGATGTTGGACGAGAGGGCCTGTCTCACAGTTTCTGTTCTAGTTCATCCCAAAGGTGTTGGATGGGGTTGAGGTCAGGGCTCTGTGCGGCCCAGTCAAGTTCTTCCACACCCAACTCATCCAACCATGTCTTTATGGAGCTTGCTTTGTGCACTGGGGCACAGTCAT
>JBBPCZ010120913.1:0-10098 GCA_037974445.1 Brycinus macrolepidotus | reverse complement strand
ACAGCACAACAGTGGTAAGAGAGAGGGAGGTTACTCAGCCTGCACCCTTCACTGCACCAGAAGTGATACTGAGGAAGGATTTCCGTATCTGGGGTCAAATTGGGGAGGCTGGACAGACCAACCAGATTGAGTCAGGGCTTAAGAAGGGCTACTCAGAGACTGAAATCATTGAGGCTGTGATCAAAGCAGTGAGTCCTGGCCTGCACCTTCGAGACCTACTGGAAGTAAAGCGAGACCTTACCCTTCCCACATTAAGAACAATATTAAGAGGACATTTCAAAGTGGACTCATCATCAGACCTGCTCCACAGACTCATGAACATATTTCAAGACCCAAAAGAGTCTGTTCAAGACTTTTTATTCAGAGCAATAGAGCTCAGAGAGAAGCTGCTCTGGAAGTCTGGTGATGGGGATGAAGGAGAACAGCTCAGCCCAGACGTGATCCAGCGTAATTTCCTTCGCTCATTAGAGACTAGTTTACTGAGTGAAGCAGTGAAGTTTCAGGTGAAACCATACCTTAGTAGCCCCAATGTCACAGATGAATTCCCCACTGCCATCAGACTCCTTAACAGCTGACCTACCTCATACTGTGATTTTTGCATAATTAAGCTCCTTTGCACATCCCATTCATCTACCTCATACTGTAATTTGCACATTAAGCTCTTTGCACATTTACTTCAATTTAAATTTGCACAGTTAGTATTTATCTGCATCTGCACATTACTCTTAAGGCTTTACTTATTTACTTTACTTTACTAACTTATTTTTTTTATATAAAACTCCAAACTCTAATCTCGGCATTTGTGTGGACAGCAAAGAAAGAATTTCATTGCAGAGAAATGCGCTTTCTACTGTACATATGACAATAAACGTTTTGAATCTTGAATCTTGAAGTCCTGATAGAACAGATAAATGAGGCTGCTAGTCTAGAATCAGAACAACAAAGTAAACTAAGAAGAAACATTGCAGCCAAGCCACCTAGAGTAAATGATATACACACACAGCAGCAAGCCAATAATAATCAGATACCACTGAGCAAACAAAAAGACATTGATGATGAAACACAAACTAAAGGGTGTGTGATATTGTCTACAAAAAAGAAATCAGAACAAGGTAAAGGCCCTGGTTCAGAGACTGCCAAGCTTATCAAGGTCCTTAGGGCTGATGTCCTTGAAGTTAAGAAAATGTTCAGCGAGTCCCTAGAAGCAGTAAAGTCAAGGCCAAACACAGACACCTGTTCACGCCCAGTCATCAGATGGGCTAGAGGTTGCCAGTCATGCAGGGAGGCTCAGGTCGTTGTCACTTGCAAACACTGCTATCGCTGTGGGCAGGAAGGCCACGTTTCCTGAGGGTGCAGGCAGAACAGGTTCACACAGGGAAATGGGAGGGGGCTGCTGAGTCGGGACCCACAGTAGCCCAACTACCTTCCAGGTCCCAACTAAATCGTGTTTCTCTGCGAGACACGTCTTCCTTTTTATCAAAACAATCAGGGGATATTACACACTGCCCACCTGCAGCCCCACAGTCTGACAACAGCAAACTCAATGGTGACATGCCTAACTGTTATGTGCCCTCACAACGTCAAACTAAGCTCATCAGCCTCATTGGGCAGAGATGCATGGGCCACCTTGATAATGTTCCAGCTGAGGCTTTATGGGACACTGGGGCCCAGGCAAGTCTCATCAACAATGAGTGGCGGAAGCAACATCTCTCACACAGTATTGTGTACTGTGTGAGTACTCACTGAACTTTTGGGAACAGAGCCATTGATAGCATAAGCTGCCAATGGGACTGAAATTCCATATGAAGGGTAGATGGAGACAGAGTTTTATTTTGACTGTGACACACACCCAGAAAAGACACTGCTAGTTCCTATGCTAGTAGCTAGTGATCCCAATGTTGCTGAACAACCCATTATTGGATTCAATGTGATTGAGGAAGTAGTGGGTAAATGGGGAAAGCGACAGCCAAGGTTCCAAAATGTCCAGCAAATCAGCAATATTTTCTCAGTGCCAGTAAAGACAGCAAAATTGATGTTAAAGTTGTTACAGACAGCAGATTCAAATCACAGTGTGGGGACAGTACAGAAAGTGAGTAATACACCTGGCTGCTGAACAAATAACCACTACATGTGTCCGAGCACACATGGGAACCCTGTTTACTGGACAGAGCCTGTTGTTTGTCCCTGATGAACCATCACAGCTGCCTGAGGGTCTGGTCATCCAGGAAGGTCTGGTCACTGTCAGGGAGGGAAGTTCAGTATACATACCAGTCTCGGTTGCCAACACCAGCAAGCTCTATCACCTTGGCCCCTTGCACCATCCTGGAAGAAATAAAGGCAGTACAGTGGAGTCCCCAAGCAAGAATCCTGAAACATGCAAAATTCTGTCCAGCTCAAGGAAGTAACCAATACTCTACAACCAAGTCAAAAGCCACCACAGTGGGATCCTCCAGTAAACCTAGACCACCTAAGTGAAAATCAGCAACAGATTGTACGTCAAGTGTTACGGGAGGAATGTCATGCTTTTGTTAATGATGACAAGGATGTCGGATGCATTCCCACCTTAAAAATGCATATCACACTGCATGACAACACACCTGTTCGCAAGACCTACATATCAGTACCAAAACCCCTACACCAAGAGGTGAAGGACTATCTGCAAGATCTACTGAACCGTGGTTAGATTTCAGAATCAAGGTCACCCTATTCCTCCCCAGTCGTCTGTGTCAGAAAAAAGTCTGGTGAATTAAGGCTATGCTGTGACTATAGGGAGCTCAATAGGAAATCTGTGCCAGACCGGCACCCAATCCCTAGGATCCAAGATCCCTGCATAGCAGCTCCTGGTTTTCAATCCTTGATCAGGGCAAAGCATATCACCAGGAATTCCTTGACCCAGAAAGTCGACCTCTCACAGCTTTTATAATACCCTGGGGACTATATAAATGGAACCGCATACCATTTGGACTCAGTTAAACTCCAGCAGAGTTCCAAAGGAGTATGGAAGACTGAGAGGGCTTCGGGATGTTATCTGCCAGCCATACTTAGACGACAACTTGGTCCACTCTCCTTCCTTTGACACTCATGTAGTTCACATCAGAACTGTTCTGCAAAGATACCAAAATATGGTGTTAAACTCACCCCACACAAATGTGAGGTCTTCAAGCGTAAAGTGCGATTTCTTGGGCGGATGGTATCAGAAGAGGGGTATACCATGGATCCAGCTGAGATAGCTCCTGTTCAAGCACTCAAAGACCGACCACCATCTACAGTAGGGGAGCTGAGCAGGATCGTGGGGTTCCTCTCCTACTACAGGGCTTACATTCCAGACTTCTCAAAAGTGGCCAGGCCCCTGTACCAGCTGCTGACCCTGCCTCCAGCCTGCACCTCTCCACAACTGCCAACCACCAAAGGAAGGAAGGTTAGTATAAAACATAGTGGCCAGCCACCACCAAACACACCCATGGACACAGAGCCACCAGAATGCTTTAAGTAGGCTAATTGACTGTCTAACAGAGCCACCTATCTTAGGTTATCCTGATTTTGCTGAGCCGTTCATACTCCACTGTGATGCCTCGCAAGAGGGCCTGGGGGCTGTGTTGTATCCGAAACAAACAGGCAAGATGAAGGTGATTGCAAATGGTTCACAGACGTTGACACCCACAGAAAAAAATTATCATATGCACTCTGGAAAGCTGGAGTTTCTTGCCTTAAAGTGGGCAATCTGTGAATGCTTCCAGGACTGTCTTTATCATGCCCCACATTTTTTTTGTCTATACAGACGATAATCCCCTAACTTGTGTCCTCACAACAGCAAAACTGAATGCAACATGTCATAGATGGGTGGGAGAATTGGCAGACTTTAACTTTACAATCAGATACAGACCGGGTAAAAGGAATGCAGATGCTGATGGCCTGTCCAGGTTTCCTCTTGACATTCACCAATATATGGCTCAGTGTACAATAGAGGTAAAGCAGGATGTAATCACGGCTGCCGTTGAGAGCGCAGTGCATCAGAGGGAGAGTCCCCTTCATGAGACCACTATACTCAGCCAGAGTGCAATCACCCTAGTGCAAGACACCACAGCACTGGCTATGGGAAAGGTTTTCTCACAAGTGGAAATTAGGGTGAGTCAGGAACGAGATGCTGTGATAGACCGTGTCTTGCATTACAAAACTAATGACTGTCTGCCAAAAGGTCACACTGTCAAAGCGGAACCACCTGATGTCAGAATCCTGCTGAGACAGAGGAGCAGGCTGCATTTAAAGGATGGAGGAGTCCTTTACAGGAGAGCTAATGGCAGAGATCAGCTCCTCCTCCCGAAAGAACATCACAACACTGTGTACAAGGAGATGGGACATTTAGGGGCAGAAAGAACCCTGGAGCTAATAAGAGATAGGTTCTACTGGCCTCAGATGCAGAGTGATGTGGAGCATTTTGCGATGCATGCCTGTGAATGTCTGAATAGGAAGTGGCCATGCAAGACCCCAAGAGCTCCACTGGTCCCCATTAACACTACCTACCCATTTGAACTTGTGTCCATAGACTTTTTACACCTGGAGACCTGCAAGCATGGGTATGAATACATCCTAGTGGTAATGGATCACTTTACACACTTCGCACAGGCATATGCAACAAAAAACAAGTCGGCCAAAACAGTGGTGGAGAAGGTTTACAACCACTTTGCCCTTAATTTTGGCTTTCCACCAAGAATCCCTCATGACATGGGCCGAGAATTTGAGAACCAGTTGTTTGCTCAGCTGCAAAATGTTTGTGGTATGTGTGGCTCTCATACAACTCCATACCACCCTCAAGGCAATGGATAAGTTGAGAACACTGACAAACACAGAAAAGGCAGACTGGAAGAACTCACTGGCGAAGGTAGTGCACGCCTACAACTGCACTCGGAATGAGGTGACTGAGTTTTTCCATACTATTTGTTGTTTGGCCACACTCCACAACTCCCTGTAAATCTCCTATTCAACTTACCATCACTGGAGCAGCAAGTAACCTATCAGGAGTATGTGGAAAAGTGTCAGCCACAAATGAAAGAGGCCTATAAGATTGCATCAACAATGGCTCAGGAAGAGGCAGGAAGAGGGAAAAGATATTATGATCAAAAGTCCTGCTGCGTTCAACTTCACCCTGGCAACAGAGTCCTGCTCAGTAACCTGACTAAGAGGGGAGGGCCAGGAAAACTTCGCTCACACTGGGAGGATGCGGTATATGTGGTGCTGAGCCCTGATATGCCAATTTATGAGATCAGACCAGAGAGGGGAGGCAAGAGCCGCACAGTACACAGAAATCTGTTGCTTCCCTGTGACAGCTTACCTTTGGAAAACCTAGAGGAGAAAAGACAGGACAAAAAGAAACAAATGCCAAGACTAAACAGAGAGAAAACCAAGCGACAGGTATCTCTTCAGGACACAGATCAGGAAAGCGATGAGGAAGGTGAACTGGTGTGGAGGCTCTCACACCAACACCACAGGACAGGGACTGTGGATGCTCCAGCTATTGGGATTGAGGTTGGTGAACAACAGGCAGAAGAACTCTAGTGGAGAGACGGTGAACCAGCTCTGCAGGATGGGATAGGAGAAGAGGATGGTGAGCCACGATTAACTCAGGATGATCATGACCTACCGGAGCATCACCAAGAGCAAGCATCTGATGAAGTGGAGCGCAGAGACAGAGACTCGGACTCAGAAATTAATGCATCACCTCAGGCACTGAATGTCCACCCTCAGAGAGAGCGCTGCCAGCCAAGGATGCTGACATATGGTGCACTGGCAAAACCTACTGTCAGAGAAGCTGGATGGACTGTATTGAGTTGGCCACACCGGAGAATTGTTTTCAGAGACTGTGGACACCATGGGTGCCCACGGGCATACAGACATTGTGCTAGAGACTGGAGAGAAAAAAAAAGAAAACTAATAACAAGTTACAGGTATATACCAATAGACATCAAAAGAGCGTGAAATGGTCAAAAATGCAACATATGATGGGGAAAAAACCACATGGTGTCACCAATAGAAATTAAGATGGTGATAAGAAAATATGTGGTGACTAACATATAAACAGTAACAGTAAGTGTGGTAACAGACTAGAATGCAATGTTGGATGATTTTTGAAAGTCTAGTTACAGTAGAGAATTCATCAAACTGTTTATGGATCTTGAAAGAAAATGATGGTTGTAGTCCACATAAGTTGGTAATGGGTTTAAGTGAAGCAGCAATAATCCTACAGCGTTCACTGTGTTTCGTTTCAGGCTGCTGTTATATGTGCTGCTGTCTGATATAAATGCCATATGTGTGTGTTTAAACAGTTTAATGACTCAAGAACAGACAATAATAGCAAGATGATGTGTGTTTATGGAGTTTTAAGAAAAAAAAAATTAGACAATAATTTTTTTTATTTTTGAAAGTAGGGGAGGGTGTGGCACCCTGGACATTTATTCAGGTGTATCGTGTCCATTGTTTTGTGTTTTATCTCTGCCTCCCATTGTTGCATTGCTTTTTTTTGGTTCTTATTTGGGATGCTTGATGGCTGTCAAGGGACTGGAGGATGCTCACCTGCTCTTAGTTGAATTACCAGTAGGAGCGATACCCACTTTCGTCAACAGGTGGCAGTAGTGACTCTGCTATGTGAGTGACTGGTGCGTTAATCGCTGTGTAGCAGAAAGTGAAGCCAGTGTTAACACAGAGCATTCATGATAGTAGCCAAAACGGCAGCTTGCGCTCATTTTGGATTGTTCTGTGCTATATTTTGCTGTTCTACTACTCAATAAACCCAGTTGACACCTGAAAACAAGTCTGATCATTCAGCTTGTGCAACAGTAGCACAGTCTGCATTTCAGTAGAAGGTACACAGAGCCCCCCTCTGCTTTTCTTACCGGAGTCTTTTGTGCGGTCTGCTCAGCCTTGTGCTCCGGCCCTGCGTCCTCATTTTCTCTTTCTCTCGCAGCACCTCCTGCATATGATTCCAGATGGTATGCTGATCCATGGAGCAGTCGATGGTTTAACTAGCTGTGCGGGGATACTGTCGCCGAAGTTGTTTGAGAACATCTTTCTGCAGCTTCTGCCACAGTAGTGCCTCATGGTCATATGTGATCATTTCAATGCGCACTACACTTTGCACAGTAATAAAGTAAAAACTAGTTAGTATAAACGCAAAGAAAAGAAAAAAGAAAGCATTTATTTTCAGAGCGCTTAGTCGCTGCATCTGAACATGCCGCCGGCGTTTTATTTTGCCATTTCTAATCTAGACTGCAAGCCTTGCTGCATATGCCGTGGACTGGAAATTTTGTCAATGCCCTCCTCTATCTGTAGTTTTTAGTTGTGTTTTGCAGACCTGATACCACTCTTAAGGTTTGCTCTGGCAACACTTTAGACTGTGATATGTTTGGATTGAAGACTTTGTCTTTTGCCTTTAGCAGACATTTTACTTCGCTGTTCATCCTTTATTTCTCATTTTGGGTACACTTGGCTCCTTTTGCTAACAGTGATTGCTGGCTCTGACAAAACACACAGTGCAGCACCCCCTGCTGGGTATAGGGCTGCGTAGCTGCTGACCAGTCAGAGTGCCCATGCTGACCCCTGTTCACCACCGAAAGATCCTACAGTGGATATAAGAACTGGACCATGGAGTCAATGAAAAAGGTGGTCCGGTCTAATGGATCACATTTTCTTCTACATCACGTGGATGACCATGTGTATGTGTTTTACCTGGAGAAGTGATGGTCCAGGATTGTGAAGAAGGTGAGGCGGTGGAGGCAGTGTGGTGCTCTGGGGGATGTTCTGCTGGAGAACCTTGGGTCCTGCATTCATGTGGACGTTCCTTTGACACCTAAACACTGCAGACCAAGTTCCCCCTTCATGGAGATGCAGTTCCTGATGGCAGTTCCTCTTCCAGCAGGATGACCCCCCCACCCCTGCAGACACTGTTCCTAATCCAGCTTTAAGATCAACAAATATTGCTCTACTGAATGTTCCTAGAATGAAGCATAAATAGACTAGGGAAGCAGCTTTTTATTTTTATGTACCTAAAATTTGGAACTTATTAGTTTGATGGTGTGACTCAGCAGACAGTTTTTGAGATATTGGCATGTGTGTCCTGATCTCATGTAGTGCACTTGAATTCAATGCCAACCAAAGGCCAAAGGTATTTGCAACCCCTGTTTGTGCAAAAGTTTTTGCAATTACCCTCACCTGTGAAACCACACAAAGCACCTAGCATCACCCTAGCAACCACCAGCCATACCTGAGCAACTAGCTATAGCAATACCCTATCAAGCACCAGAGACACCAATGCAACAGGCTAGCCACACCTTTGCAACCACCTGGAAAACAATGGCAACTGTCTAGCAACACCCAGGTAACAGGGATACCGTAGCAACTACTTGGGAATTACCAAAGCTGTACAATCTTTGCATTTTCATGTAGAAATGCATCTCTGGTTACTGATTTGTATTCGTCACGCATCTGCAGTTACTAGCTTTAAAAAGCAGAAAAAACATGTTTATTTAGCTGGTGTATTAATTTATTCTTTACTCATTGCTGAATTTCAGTAATTTTATTATTTTTGCTTTACAGTTAATTATTCCTGTTTTTACAACTATTGTTTTACCTATTATTCTTGTTCTGCTCTGTCACTTCTTCTCCTTGAACCAGGTGTTCTTTCATTCTTGTACACTATTCTGCTCCATCACTTCTTCTTCACCCTTAGTGACACTGGTTGAACATCTAAGACTGTGCTTTCAAATAATTGCTCATACAGTGGTGTGCATTATTTCTACTAACGCAGATGGTGTCCAACAACAGAAAAAGAAAAGGATCACAGAATTCAGACGGTGGTCCGTCTAAGAAAAAGAAAAAGATCACACATTGAGACCCTGGTCCAAAGAAAAATATCAATGAGGTAAAACTGCTGTGTGCTGCCATTTGGCCAGACACTTCTTAACAAATTCTGCTTCATGATTTGCTGTGAATGCCTCTTTAAAACACAGGTGCTTTCTGTATTCTCTGGTCAGATGGCCCTCTCTGCACACTCCTCATTACATCAGCTGGTTTATACTTAATTATTTCTTTTTGGATACTCACCCGTCTGTCTAAGTCACCTACTGCAGCCAGTATCTGTGGCCATCAGGTGCTCTTCCCTTTACATCAGAGTCAAGATCCCTTAATCCAACACATCCTTTGGCCTGTTATCCTTCCAGTTTGCTGCTATTGATTGGAATTTGCTCATATTGGCATTAAAATGGATGCATTTCTCTCAGTTGCTGCTTTTAAGGGCTTTATTTTAGGAGGCTTTGTTGATAGCCATTGTTCCTTGTTTTGTTCTGGTGTGTGTGTGTGTGTGTGTGTGTGTGTGTGTGTGTGTGTGTGTGTGTGTGTGTGTGTGTGTGAGTGTAACCCCCCGCCCCAAGTATTGTTTACTTTACAGTCATTGTGAATCTAGTGACTATTTGGACAAAGCTACTTTCCACAGAACAGAGCAGCCTGCACTCTTTCTGCTCTTGTTGCAAAACAAACTTCGTACTACAACACTAAACAGTATGTAAATTATAGTACGCTATTAGTGGTGCATTCAGTAACAGTGTGGTAGATTCAGTAGAAGGTAAAGTATAAATTGTACTGTCTATTTTATCCCCCATTGACAAATCAAAATCTCCCATCGCTCGCACCCCATACAGAAATTATTTGCCAACACTATTTAATATTTTTATCAATTGAGTTACATAGTAAATAAATTGAGTCTTATAGTATGCAAATTGAGTTTTATAGTGACTAAATTGAGTTTTATAGAAAATAAATATTTTTATAGTAAGTGAAAATAACTTTGTGGTAAATAAGTTGTGTTATGGTGAGAGGGGTGTGAAAGTGTGTGGTGGATTCTTGGTGAGGCAGGTGATGAGGTGGGGCGGGTTTGGAAGGCAGGAGGAGAGGTCCCTCTGGCGGAGGTTGTGGTGGGCAGGTGAGTCTCAGAGCGGGGATCTGGTGTTGTCAGTATTAGAGTATGTAGTCCTCTGGGTGTGTGGGGGAGAAGAGAGTGTGTGAGGGGTGTGTGGGGGAGAAGAGAGTGTGTGAGGGGTGTGTGGTGGAGAA
>JBBPCZ010120912.1:0-10099 GCA_037974445.1 Brycinus macrolepidotus | reverse complement strand
CCCCCCACCACCCCGTATCCTGACACACCACCCCCACCACCCTGTATCCTACCACTCTAACCCCCCCACCATCCCGTGTCCTACCACACCACCACCCCCCACCATCCTGTGTCCTACCACACCACCCCCCCCACCACCTCATATCCTACAACCCCCCCTCTACCCTGTATCCTACCATACCACCACCCCCACCATCCCATATCCTGAATCCCCACACCCCACACCCGACCATCGTATCCTACCACATCACCCTCCCAGGTCCTCTAACAGTGTTTGTGTGGTTTTGTTCTCCCAAATCAGTCCTGGTTAATCTCTCCACCGTTCTCCATCCTCTCCTCATCCCTCAGAATCAAACAGTTTCTGTTACTGTCCCTTTAACTGTCTGGTTCTCCACCTCATTCTTAGCACAGAAACTCCCCCTATAACTTTTGTGTGAATGGGCAGAGGTACAGGCTGAATACATGGAAGTATGTAAATGTCTCTCTCTCTCTTTCTCTCTCTCTCAGGTTAAAGGTGCAGTGTGAGAGTGGGAATAAGACACCTTCACTGTTGACTCAGGACAAACTGCAGGACGGACACAACAACAACAACAACAACATTGTTCCTCAGAGAAACAGTCTGCCACCAGATAAAACTGACAACCGGCTAAAACTAACCACTAACTAAAACTGACAACTGGCTAAAACTGACCACTGGCTAAAACTAACCACCAGCTAAAACTGACCTCTGGCTTAAATTAACCACCAATTAAAACTGACAACCGGCCAAAACTGACAACGATCTAAACACACACCCCCCCACACACACACACCTGCCCACCTGCTTTTCTTCTCTTAATGAATGATTCCCAGCTCCAGATACAGTGAAAGTTGGAAAAGCTGGAAAGCATTCTGAGACATACACACACATAAACACACATACGCAAACCCACACACCCACACCATGGAGTAGACACAGCACAGACCAGCCCTTTGCCTTACGGTGTGTTTGAGTTTGTACTGAGTGAGTGCATCACTGTAGCCCAGTAGCCTGATTAGCGTTAGCATTATCCACACTTTTGTGTGTGACCCCTCTGCTGACCCCTGTAGTGCCCTCTGATTATGCAGCTGATCTCTGAACTGATCAGTGTCTGTGTGAAATAAAGTTTATGTGACAGAATGCAAGTGGTCTCTCATTACAGCGCCGTCAGGATCATGTTCTGGATTCAGGAATAATGCTGATATTCCGGCCAGAATGAGGGTGAATGAAGAGGAACAAGGCGGGAGTTTATTGGTGGAAGGCATGGGTGCCAGAAGCATTTTTAATGTGGGGAGGGATACAGGGCTCTACGTCTCGGCTGTAGTCCGGGAGGGAAAAGTGGGGGGGATGCGCGCTGCTCTCTAGCAAAATTTGGGGGCAAAAAATGGTGCAAAATGAAATATGGGAAAATGCAGGTTCACACCAGTGACCAGTACACTTCCGAAATGGGAAGACTTATACAGTATTGTGCCGCCATTATTTCTTTATATTTTCCTTTGAATTAACTTGGTGTAAAATACTATTTTATACCTGTCAGATTATCTTATTTTTGGCATACTGAGTGGATTAAATGAAAGAAATGGGAACAAATGTTTTAGTGCTACAGGCTGCAAAGTGCCTAAAGATACAAGCTGCCTAGGTAAAGGTGTTTCTATCACTCAGTATTCAGCACTCCCAGTATACTAATCACAGGCCTGATCATTTGGAATCATCTGGTTCATGTCTTCACTGGTTTATGTCTTAAGTTAAATGGCTTTGTTATGATTGAACGATCCATACTTAGGTCACTGTGCAGCTTAACAAAAAACCTTTCCCTGAAACTGGTCAGGTTCAGGGACTGGACTGAAAATGAGAGCCTGTGCCTCAAGACTACATTAAAAGGTACAGGAAAGTCTGGTTCTATGGAAGCAAAGTGTTAAGACGTTAGGGTGCAATACTTTTGCACAGTACTTTGTCTTTTTTTTTTTTGGAACTGACATAAACCTGCATGAATATTAATAAAGGCCAGACATCACTGTCATAAAACCTGCTTTAAAATGTTTCCCCCCAGAAGGTATTACCACACCTGACCCTTGCTGGAATAAGCCATTATAAATGTTTATATAACTAAGTCAGTTGCTATATAAGCTTACATAGGTGTCAAGTACCCTTATGAACAAAAAAGTGCTTTAAAAGTTCCAGATGACATTGCTCACCTTTCCCCACACAAAGATGTGTCCTCTCTGCATCTCAACATCCTCAGATGGTGACGCACCAGTGAGTGTGTGTTTGTGTAAAAGGTTAAGAGCTCTTTTCAAGTGCTCTTTTTCAAGCTGCAGATAATTGGGCCTTTTGGCTCAAATGAGTCGACATTTTTTGCTCAGTTTTGAAAAGGCAGCATAATTTTTCCAAATGTTTACACACACAGCCATAGAGTGTAGTTAATGACTTGGTTTAGGTTCCTATGTTTCCTATTTGGAGCTAGTCTCGACGCTCTGAAGATTCTCTCGTCACAATCAACTGACCATCTTTCTCAGAAAACAGCTTCGTGAAAGTTTTAACCGTTTACTTGGCATCTTGACAACATTACAGACACAAGAGTGTTTCTCTATACACAAAAGCAAAAAAATACAAAAACACGAGAGCTATCTTGCCAGGAGGTCAAAAAACTGTCTTGCTCCAATCTTTTTTCCTTTCCCTCAGCCACGGCCCCACGTATCATACTAAAAGTTCCAAGCGGTGCCCATCAACAACATCAAAAGTCCCTTTTTTAAACATTCACTAAGTAAATCAAGTAAATTTTAAATCATTTATTAAATCATGTTTGTCAAACTAATGAACTTGTAATGAACACTTTTTTCTTTTTTTTCTTTTACAGTTAATTACTCCAACTTAAACTGAACTGCATTTAGGCTCCTACACTTTGTATTGCTGCTTCTTATATTTCTGGCTGATTTTTGAACCTCAACCCGTCCCCCAGTTTTAAAGACACAAGCTGAGAGCTCAGTTTGATAGGAATAGCGTGGATTCTGTAAGAACCACCTAGCACAATCCTAGAAACCTCCTGGGATACCTTAGCAACGACTTAGCAACACCCTAGAGATACCACAACAACCAGTTAGTAATACCCTCATAGTGTTTTTGGGGTGTTCCAACCATCTAGAAACAACCTAGTAACCAACTGAGATAACACACACACCACTTCGCAACAACCTGGCAATCAACTAGATACCTTAGCAACCCTGAAGCAGTAACCCAGCAACCAGCTACCTAAACCCTAGCAACCACATGGGAACTGCTTAATCTGCCTTTTCTTCTGGAAATTCATTTTTTCCTTTTCCTGTCTATGTTGGAAATGAAAAATTATATTTGATAACTGCTGAAGTTATATTTTTTGATGGCGCTGAAGTTTCTGGTTGGAAATGCTTTAATTCAGGATCCTCAAATGCCAGATTCCAGCTGCTGCACCATTTAAGGTGGAACAGTAAATTAGGAGCTGAATAGGAATCTGTGTGATGAGTGTATGATTGTCTGGAGTGTGATCTGACTCTGAACTGTCACTTAAAGAGTTGTGTCAAATAAAAGCACTCCTCAGGGCTGACAAGTGGACACACACACACACACACACACACAGATAGCTGCAAGCTGCATGGCGTGTGCTGGCCTACTTGGCCTAACTGGGAATCTGGTGCTCTAGGAAACAGTTACAGCACAAACAACATAAATAACGCTAAACATCTTAAAATCAGGATTAAATACGACACAGCAGCTGCAGGTCGGCACACACAGAGGGGTGCTGGGGGAGAGAGAGAGTGTATGTGTGTCTGATGATCTATGACCTAATTTCTTGGTCGTTGGGTTCTATTCAACCAAAACCAGATGATCCTCCGCAGGCCAGCAATGAAGTACAGCATTCCTGAGGGTTCTGTAAGTACTGTAGAGTATGTGTGTGCTGTTTGTGATGGATTCTCTGGAGGAGAGCAGACTTTTCCACCAACAGCCCAAACCGACCTGATTTCAATTCCATCTGCTCATACACACACACACACACCCTCACTCTCACTAACACACATTTGTGGTCTGATCTGAGGTACCACCTGTGCTGATGGTGAGGAGAGGATGGTCAGGACCCCCAGCTGATGTGAACGGGCCTCTGCCTTAACCAGTGAAACCCAAAATTACATGTGAATATTCTCCCTGTGGTCATTAATATGGCCTACAGATACATTTCTGTGATTTTTCCTCTGTATGTTTTGCACACACACACACACACACACACACACACACAAAGTAAAAACTTTCTCACTAAAACGGCGTTCAACTGCCATCCAGTGGACGAGCCTGCGATGACACACCTCCTGTTCGGCAGATTATTTACACTTCAGCCGAGACAATTAAGACTCCAAGGCGCTCTCTCTCTCTCTCTCACACACACACACACAGGACGCCACTAAATGACGAATACGTCTAACGGGTACAGAAGACCTCAAACCTAGACAAAAGTACAAACAAAAACACACAGACCAATCAATAATGATCAATGAGTTTTATTGAAACCAAAAAAGATTATGTTCATACACACATGCTCCACTTTTAAGTACGCACCATCATCAACATTCCAGTTAAATACTCAGAAGACACGTGGAGCTTCGTGGTCTACAGTGAACGAAACAGATATATTTGTGTTGGAGGCGTCTGGTTAAATTCACCACCACTGTAAAGAAATCAGTCTCTACAATGATCACACCAAACACACTCTGTTTACATACTCTGTTTATGGGGGGATTTTTGGAGAATGGGTGGATTCTTCCCCTTAAGGTGTTTTAAAAAACTGAATACAGGCCTCTTGGTCAGTTTGGTCAGAGACAGCCAGCGAGTCCAGTCTTGGCTCTGGTTGATGGTCATCACCAAACAATTCCTTCTTCTCCTTCCCTCAGGTCTGTTCTTCTGGAACCACGGTTCCCTTTTTAAAGCTGAGGAAGCTTCTTCTCTTCCTGCGGCTCTGGACTGAAGTGTGTGTGGTATGTGGGGTGTGCTCCTGTTTCGCTGGTGGAGGGCTGCGGAAAACAAACAGTCTCTCTCCAGACACTGGACTTTCGATGGCCATGCCCACCTCATCACCACAAGAGGAGTCTGTAGGCCACACCTCTTGTTCTCTGGCACCTCCCGTCACTGGCCTTGGACCTATGGCAGACTCCTGCTTTGCATGAACAGATGGGGACACTGGCTGGCAGGCTGGCCGCTGTGCTAGGCGCTGGTCATGGTCCTGCTCTGAAACCTTCAGCCTACCTTTAGGTCTTGCAGCAGAGCTAGAGAAAAGCTTTTGTAGGAGATTCTGCTTCTTCTTCAGGAGTCTGTGGAGCAAAGTGCATAATTAAAGTGTGTGTTTAAAAAGCAAATGTTTACATTCTTTCTGGGGCTGAAGACCAGCACGCCAGGTCACACCAGCTCACTGCTGAGTGGTGGGAAGGTGCACAGCGTTTCTGGTTACTATGATGACCCTGTATCTTCATGATCACACCTGTCTCAGACTGAGCAGACCTGAAACTCTAAAACACACACGCAAACACACAAAATCACTGACACTGGGGCTATACGATATATCATCTATTAACCTTAACTGCGATACTGGTTTCTGCAGTACTGATATGGCAGAAGGGTGCAATATGCAAATGTGCCTCTAACTAATCACAATGTTTCTGACAGGACGAGCAACCACAAAAGGCAACACAGGGCTGAAACACTCCTTAGAACCTCAGCATGAATGGCTAACTTGCTGCAGGCTGAATAAGGAGACATATGGAAAACCACAAAAACTACAATTTGCAAACAGGCTTTTTGTATCTTATTTTCCACATATGGACTGTATGGATGGGGGGAGTAAACGTACATTTGAAACAACATTTACAGATTTTCAGCCTTTATCACTCCAGAAAAGTGATTATATGGGCCCTTTAATATCATGAACGGCATATACATGTAGCAGTGAAATAACAATAATAATTTGTCTGTACTGTGCAGCTCTAACTGACACAGAGAGTTCCTGCACTGACCTGTCTGTCTCTCGGCTGGTAAGCGGAGGGCTGGACGGCAGGTTTTCGCAGATGATGTCGCTCCTCAGTCTGTCCAGCAGCTCTCTGCAGGGTGCGGGGGTCCGTCTGCATTACAGTTCAAGTTATTTATATGACAGACAGACCATGTCCTAAAGCACACTGTCCACACATGGAGGTGTAGCGCTCTAACAGACACACAAAAGTCTCTAAGAGCACAAACAAGAACCACCGAGAGGAACCAAGGCTCAGATGGAGAGACTGTCCTCCTCTGGCGAGAGAGCAGGAGAGGACAAGAGAGACTGTGGGATGGCACTGGGGACATTCTAGTTCAGGTCAACAAATGGTCCATGCTCAACCATCTTAGAACTGACCCATTTTGTGGCATTTTGCTTGGCCAAGTCTTTGACCTAATTCAAAATATGTATTTATTTAGATTGTAGCACATACCAAAATTGAGATTTTAAAAAAAATCTAAACATGTGTCCCTGTTCAGTTTTGACCGGTATTCCAAAGGCCTTATCTCTGTCAGGATTGTAAGTGTGGTCACCAAACTTTTCTGGCATGTGTTCATTAGTCCAAACCCCACAAATGCACTCGATCTCCTCTAATCTGTCAAGAGGTCACTGCGCTACAGGTCACCAAACATCAGGAATTCCCATCTCAGTGATCCTGCTATAGGCACAGAAATAAAGTCAGTTCCAGTATGTCTCTCTATTCAGGGGGTTCAAGCGCCCTCTTTTGGTCAAACGTGTGTTACACAGTTCATGAGGCGGCGCCTCCTCTTCAGGCGTTTCAGGAAGAGTCCTATCTTATGACGAGTTTTCTTCTGGTGGAGTATCGTGCTGGCTTTGGAAATCTAGCTGAATTTACGTTAATATTTATGTTACAAAATTAATAAATTATATTTGTCTTAATAATTTTGCACTAAAATGCATGAAAAATTATATATTGCCACGAAAAAAGCAGGAAAAAAAAAATGCGGAGGATATTTGAGGTTTCCACGAACAATTATTAGTTAGGTTCTAAGAAAAAATCCGAACCGCGACTCGCGGGGGTACACTGTATTGTCATTAAAAAGTTCTAGGTTTCCTTTATAACATACACTGCAGTCAACCTTGGGTTTAAAAAAATAAATGATATGCTGCTCTTTCAAAATTTTATTACAAGAAAACATCAGAAATTCTTAAAACTAACGTACTTGACTGGTTTTGAAATGTAATATAACAATATACACTGTAACTGCATTTTAATGAATGTGAAAGCTAAAGTACAAGTTTCTCTGAAATGTAAGCTTAGCTCAAATTTCAGAGAAATTTCACACACCAAACACCACAGAAACACTCCAAAATTTGTGGAAAGCCTTCCAAGAAGAGTGGAAGATGTTATAGCTGCAAAGGTGGACCAACTCCATATTACAGTCTATTTATTGGAATGCAATGTCATTAAAGTCCCTGTTGGTGTAATGGCCAGGCGTCCCAATACATTTGTCCATATAGTGTAACTGGGCTTTTTATCTGCAAAATAAACCCGAGAAGATACTCTCCACTGACTGTCTGTGCCAGAGTGTGTATGTATGTTACCCTGCTTTGGGACTGAGTGCATCTGTGAGTGACTGTAGTTCTCCTTCAGGTACTGTAGGCAGGAGTAGACGCAGCAGCTCCTGGAGGATCACGACTGATACACCACTGAACTTCACCAGCACTGCAGATAACACCAGATCCTACACACACACACACACCCCTGAGCTTCACCACCACTGCAGATAACATCAGATCCTACAAACACACACACAGACACACACACATAACAGAGAGTAGGGTCACCTGATCACAGAGAGTGTAAAGATGTTTCAACTCCAGCTGGTCCCTCAGATCCTCCATCACCTGCTGCCTCCTACCCGCCTCCCTCAACCTGTACACACACACACACAGTTAGAGAGGTGTGTGTCTGCTGAAATTCGCAACTGTGAGGTTCAGTGTTCAGTGATGTTTGTGTGATCTCATTTTTCAGTGTGTTTTCACACTTATCAGTATAGTGTCCATTTGTCACACATGAACACACCACAGCACACAGTGTGAACAGCACAAAGTTGTTCTCTGCACTTAACCCATTCACTAAGTGAAGCAGCAAGCAACCGTCCCCACACACTGCCAGCTGAGGAGCAGTGTGTGGGGAGGGTACCTTGCTCAAGGGCACCTCAGAGGTCCCACCAGCAGTTCTGGGATTCGAACCCACAGCCTTCTGATCGCAGGGGCAACTCCCTAACTACATGGCCACAGTGAGAGTGTTTTCACACTTTTTAGTGAGTTTGAGTTTGTGTCTTGTCACTTTTCAGTAAGAATGTGTTTTCTCCCTTTTAGTGTGTTTTCTCCCTTTTCAATGAGTGTTTGTGTTTTTACACTTTGTGAAAGTATGAGTTTGTTTTTACACTTTTCAGTGAGTGTGTTTTCACACTTCAGTGACAGTGTGTATGCTGTCACTCTTTTCAGTAATTGTTTTCTCACTTTTCAGTGAGAATATCTGTTTGTTTTCACTGTTCAGTAATAGTGTTTTCTCACTTTTCAGTGAGAATAACTGTTTTCATACTGTTCAGTAACAGTGTTTTCTCACTTTTCAGTGAGCGTGTGTGCATTTGTTTTCACTTTTCAGTGAAAGTGAATGTTTGTGATTTCTCATTTTTCAGTGTTTCCTCACTTTTCAGTGAGAGAGTGAGAATGTGTGTGTATTCTCACTTTTCAGTGAAAGTGTGTGTTTGTGTGTGTTTACTCACTTTTCAGTGAGTGTATGTCTGATCTCACTTTTCAGTGAGTGTGTGTATGTGCTTTCACATTTTTCAGTGAGAATGCGTCTGTGGGTGTGTTTTCTCCCTTTTCACTGTGTGCGCGCACGCGTGTGATTTTTCAGTGAGACTGTGCGTCATCCAAAACCTAGAGAAACTGCTCTAGATGGGTATGTGTGCGCACGCATTTGTGTGCATGTACTCAATATGTTGTGTGTCTGTGTGTGTGCACGCTCACCAGGCTGTGTGAATGGTGCGAGAGCACCTGTGAGGGATGTTTGTGTGCGTGTGTGTACTCACCAGGCTGAGGGAGTGTGTATGTGTGTTTTCTCCCTTTCCAGTGTGTGTGTATATGTTTGTTTTCTCACTTCTTAAGAGTGTGCATGTGTTTCTTCGTGTGTTTTCTCACTTTTCAGTGAGTGTGTGCTTGTGTGTGGGATCTCACTTTTTCTTGAGACAGTGTGTGTGTGTGTGTGTTTTCTCACTTTTCAGTGAGTGTGTCTGTGTATTCTCCCTTTACAGTGAGTAAGTGAGTGTGTGCATTTTCACATTTTTCAGTGATTGGGTTTGTGTGCGTTTTCTCCCTTTTCAGTGAAAGTGTGTGTATGTGTGTTTTCTCACTTTTCATTGAGCATGTTTGTGTGTATGACCTCACTTTTCAGTGTGTGTGTGTGTGTGTGTGTGACCTCACTTTTCAGTGAGTATGTGTGTTATCTCACTTTTCAGTGAGTGTGTGCGAGAGCTTCTGTCTCTTGCAGAGCGCCTCCTGCAGGTCAGCCACCATCCTGCACTCTTTATCCACACCAAACAGCTCATCATCATCAGCCAGTGCTTTATCAGAACCACGCCCACACACTAACTCCTCCCACTCTGATTCCTCCTTCTGCAGTTGAAGCTCTGCCTCCTCCAATGCCTAGATAGAGAGAGAAACTGCTGTAGGTGTGTGCGTGTCTGTGTGTGTGCATATGACTGTATGTACTCAGCAGGGTGTGTGTGTGTATGGTGTGTGAGAACTCCTGTGTGGGGTGTGTGTGTGCTGACCAGGTAGTGTGTGTATGGTATGTGAGAGCTCCTGTGTGGGGTGTGTGTATGGTTGTTTGTGTATGTGTGCGCTCACCAGGATGTGTGTATGGTGTGCGAGAGCTCTTGTGTGGGAAGTGTGTATGGTGTGCGAGAGCTCCTGTGTGGGGAGGGTGTATGGTGTGCGAGAGCTCCTGTGTGGGGAGGGTGTATGGTGTGCGAGAGCTCCTGTGTGGGGAGGGTGTATGGT
>JBBPCZ010120911.1:0-10099 GCA_037974445.1 Brycinus macrolepidotus | reverse complement strand
TAACGAGTCCCGATCGAGTCATAAAATGTGATTATCGGCCGATACCGATCCTCGGCCGATCGATCGGAGCATCACTAGTAATAACCCTTAGAACCCTGAGGGAGTTTTCTTGTTTTTGCAGTACTTGTTCTTTGCTAGTATTTTAAAAATGTATAATCTACATGTGTCTCTTTTTTCAGCGCAATCTAGCCAGTATGATAAAAAGATGATTTTTTTTTTTTTTATAATTTAACTTTTTAGGCACAATTGACCCAGAAAAAAGACAAAAATCACAAATTTCTCTCCATTTTTACTGTAAAAATCCACAAACATCTTAAACATTTTGGAAATCTTCTGTTTATGCACACATTAGTATTATAAGATGTTGAAAAAAATGTTTAAAAAAAAAAAAACTGGGTACTACTATTTACCATCACAAGTAAGTCTGTTCCAGGTGGAGTTGTTTACAGTATTTGCTGTCTGTCTGCACCGCCTTCAATACCATCAACACTCTCACATCCCCCTTCGGTCCAGCCCCACGCCCTCACGCACGTGGCTTCTCACGTTTTTTCTGCTTGTTTTTAAAAATATATGTTTTTAGGTAATTTTTTAACTCCATTTTTAAAGATTGCTGCCATTTTAAGGTTCCAAACGCTGTGAAGTATGGTTTTTAAAAGTTTGAGATCTGATTCTACATGCTGCATGATCACGAAACAAAGCTTGCTGAGACTTCTGAAGCTTCACTGTTGAGCCAGAGACCCGGAAGCTCTAAATAGGGATGTACTTTTGTATAAGATGCGCTTCTTTCAGGTGCTGAGGTTTAATATTTAGGCTTCAGGATGACTGGTGCTACTGTTTTAGGTCTTCAGTGCAGTATTGATAATGATGTCGTTTATAACATGACACGTTAAAAATATGATCTGTACCCTAATCCAAAACACTGATATATTAAAGCAACAATTTTATTTTTATTGCTTGTCATTTTAAAGCCTATTTACAAGTTCAAACAAATTCAAACAACACAACTTTAAACAAGGGAGGCAGAAGAACTTCTTTAATAAAGGAAAGATAAAGAAGATGACATACGTTTTTTGTCGAAGTGGCTGAAACGCATCCGTCCAGCCGGTTAATGACCGCATGGTCGATTTATTTCAGCCACTGGGATGACTGATAAGTGGAGTGAGTTCATGTTGCTTCTGAAAACTTGCAAGAAGTGAATGAGGAGTAAATGAAATATCACATTTTCTCCTTCTGAAAAGTAGTTTGGTGTGTAAAGGTGGTTTTAATGTAATCTCACTAGTACACATGATAAAGTTTATCATGATGCTTAATCTACTTTTGAGCAGGTTGTGAGTATCATCAGTACGGAGACAGCACTGAACAGCTGCATGTTTCATTATGAGGCGAGCTTAATTATTCCTCTTTAATTGAATGTAGTGCAGCACAGGTGTGTGATGTGTTGAGTCATTTTACCGTTCATTCTGATAGCAGTTTTCTCATATGGCTCTTCTAGCATATTTTTTTTCATCATTGTCAGAATACTGTGATGCATATTGTATTTTTGATTGCAAGTATTATGACGTGTTTTATATTGTCCACCCCTGCCTGTTAGTTACTAGGGATGGGCATTTCAGGCAAAAAGACCATTCGGTATTTGCTTGGACCTATTTGAATATTATTGGTTGTTATTCTTATTGGTAGGTTACTTGTCATCTTATTAGCCTAGCACTAGTGGAGAAACTAAACACCAAAAATGTCTTGGCTGATCAGTTACATTGGAATTAAGTGGAAAATTGTGTAAATATAGTTTTTAAATGACTTAGATTCACGTAATTTTGCTAGGATTAGTTTTGAATGGTTCTAGTAGATAAATGGTAGGTAAATATGAAGTGCATGAACTTCATGAATGTATTTAATATTCTTTTGACTATACCATTTTTTTTACCCTCTGATGTTCAACGTTTGGGGAGAGCATTTCCTCTTGTTTTTGGCAGGTGGATGCACCTGGGTGTTAAGTAATCTGTTGCGGTGATTATTAGCAGAGAGTGACTCTTTTGACTGGATCTGGGGAGGGATTGAGTCGGGAGAATTTAAAATCTCTCGCCAGCCTTTGTGACTCATTATAAGCCTAGTGTGGCTGCCAGGATCCGCCGAGGCCACAGACGTGGAGATTCATCCTTAATGAACTGCTGTTCTCACCTGCCTTGATATAGGCTCACCGTGTGAAGTTTCCAGCCTTTTTGTAGTGCAGGATGAAGGTGTGGTCTCCGACGTTTGGAACAAGACCAAAGCAGAGACAATGCTCTCTCTTTCTTTGCCATCCCTCGCTCCACCGTGATCATACGGTCACTGTGGACTCCTTGTGTTTGGGGAGCCAGATGGTGCCACATTATAAGCAGACTAAATCAGGGGTTTCCCTTTGTGTCTTCGCTGTGATGGAAGCACCATGAAAGCAGCGTGACATCCGGCTTTCCTCCAGGGAAGCGGGTGATTTGTAAAGCGTAAGAGACGTTCGTCAGCTGGAGCTACATCTAGGGCTGATTATTGCCGTCTAGCTCACGATATGATGCACGTTATTATGCACGTGTGACGATTCAGTAGATCATGATACATCACTATCGCAGTTAGGTCACAGCAAATTTAATGGTCAAAGCTAACGATGAAGTAATGGCACTATTAAACTTTAAGGACAAATTTGACTTGGTGCCCGTTAATTTAGATGCCACATAAAGCATGAGGCAGTTATACAGAAATTTTCCAAGTAAGCTGGTTGCAACTCTGCCAGGATGAATGATCAGCAAATGCCAATCCAAGTACAGAAGCTATAGGAGAAGCCCTAAGATGTACTGGTCTTTCTTATCTATACGCATTTACTTCATTGTAACTGATTGAGCACTGATTTGCAGGTCTACCTAAAGTGTTTGATTTGTGCCTAACCCTTATACACGCACACGCACGCACGCATATACATGCACAAACACACATGATGCATCACTATTGTCCACATACTGTATAAGTAACCAAATATATTTTTAACCCCTGAGCTATAGCAATGCACTAATAACTATTACAGATAACTTCCTATTAATTAATGATATAATTGAATATTAGGTGTAGTCTTGCCCAGGGTTATTATTGTTAATGAAAAAATGTATCTGTTACCTAAAAAAAACAACAACAAAAAAACACTAGATCAGTGCATTATGGAAGTTCTAGAATTAAATACATTCTATAAAAAACCTTACATGCCCAGAAGATGGTGCTGTCTTTGAATAAAAAAAATAAATCTTACCAAAATTCAAAAAAGTTGAAGGGTGAAGCTTTATCTTAATTGTAGGCAAGTTCTAATTCCATCTTTCCCTCCCTTCCACTAGTGTTGGTTATGCAGGACATTGCTCTCATCCAACAAAAGCAAGCCACAAAGTATTTACAGTTCATTAATCATCTCTGGATCCTTTGCATTCAAAGCACCGTCCCTTTTCCACAGGCTGTCATGTGAGTTTCTGCCGTGATCCACCAGTGCTGCCTCGGGATCCGTCCATTTGACTTTATGTTAACGTACCAAACCATCTTTTGAATACTTGAGTCCTCTGGCCTTGGAGTGGGTTTCCCTCAGACGTTTAACAACGTAATTCATACAAGTGCAAATTCCCAGTCCTGTCAGCTCCTTGGCTTCATCGCAAACTAAAGACGAGGCAGACTGAATTGTTGGCTGTAGATCACTGTGTGATAATTGAAGTTTACTTTGAAGCAGGTTATTACATTTGTAAACAGAAGGAGAGGTTTCTAATTACGTTTTGAATTTGATGAAAAGGTGGGTTTTCAAATAAAGAGTAACCAACCTTTTTAATATCAAAATAACTAGTGATACAGACTCGTATGAATGGAATTAATTGTTTGAGTGTGTCTTTGTTAATGATAAAAATACATTTAATATAAAATAACAAAACGTGATAATGATAGAAGTCTGTTACGAACAGTGATTGAAAGGGCCGTCGGTTACGTTTAGCCTTGGTTTGTTTATGGACAACAAGTTGCTCCGCACAGACTGGTGATGAAACCCCTTTGGTGTTTACTTGAAGGCTTCGGCCTGTTGCTCTTTGATCTTCACATCGATTCTTAGAGGAGCTTGTTTCATCCAAGAACCACCGGTAGGAGCCAGTCTTGTTTACTGTCAAAGAGGACTGCCCACTGCTCGCTCTCTCTCTCTCTCTCTCTCTCTCTCTCTCTCTCTCCTTCCTTCAGCCTCTTTCTCTCGAGAATACCAGCTAGTTGGAAAACCATATTCGGCCTCGCAGCTTGCCTTCAGCTGCTTAAAAAATCCTGCTGCCTGGTAAATGCAACTGCGCCAGTACAGATGGACCCAGATTGCTGTGAATGCATGTGGAGGTGGTGGTGGTGTCCACTTAGGCTAAATCATCCCAAAGTTGCTTAAAGTTGCCTAAATGGTCTTGCAAATTGTGCAAATTTGAGTGGTAACTAAGTTGTGGTTTTGTTGACAGACCAACTCCGAACATTCAACATTTTTGTTTTTGTTCGATGATGAAGACTGAGAGATTCATTTTCACTGTCCTGCATACTGCCCTTATTTAAACAGAGCACAGACTGGATCAGACTTTCTCCCCGTCTCTGTTTGCTCAGCTTACTCAACCGCTCCATGAGGCAGACAAAGAAACCTGCGATCTAATTACTTTATATAGCACAGAAATAAAATCAGCTGCACTGTGCCAATATTTAGTTATGAAATCCTTTTTTTTTTTTTTTTTTTTTTTTAATTATATGTACCTGTAAGAAATGTGATCTTTTTTTGATAAGGGCCATTTACTGACCCAGTAATGGTTCTGTTTGTTCATAGGGTATTTGTCTAGGAAATTGTTGCCTGTGGCTTGTATTGAGCAAGAAGGATACAGGCAGCTAGAGCATCTTAAAGTGAAGCATTTGACGTAATTCGGGCCACAGAAGCTATGAAGTGTGTCTGTTTTCGACAGCAAGAACGGAGACGTTTTTAAATATGCACAGATAAAAAGAATACATTTCATCAGTAGTGCCTCCGCAGGGCTGAATATGATTATTTTGTTACTTTGTTTTAATACCTAATCAAGTTTTCCTCTCCCGCTGTTTTATCTTTGACTAATGCAGACATATACACTTTACCTCACAGCCGCTTTTTCACAACCTAATTGTAATACTGTAATCGTTTCCACTTAGGCTGAAATTGTACTTCCTTTCCTGTATTATGTAAGTAGGGGCTCAGTCCATGACTGGCTGACTGGATGTTTTTTTTTATTTTTTTATTTATTATTATTTTTTTTTTATATAAATCTTGTAGAGGTGGGCACTGACGCAGGCAGTAAAAAAGCCCAAGATGTGGCCAATGAAGTTTCATCCAGAGGACCCACAGGTGAAAAAATTCCAGGTACTTTTTCCTCTTACATGGCCAAGTTCATATCTTAGGTAGTGGCGGTCTAGGTTGCTTCTTGCGCTGAGGGTGGCTATTTACAATTAATCTTTAGACTAAAATGTATAAAATGTCTGAACACGTTACTGACCAGATTTTTCTTATGTGTAGCCACCCCACGTCCCCAAGACATGGAGCTAGTCAGAAGTCCAGCACATTGTCAGCAAAAGCCAGATCCAGCTCTTGAGTCTTCGTTAGTCCAGAGTTTCACGCCAGCCGCTCAGGCACAGCTGCCTCAGGAGGCCCCATTGCTAATTAACCCCGAAGAAACAGCTTTTCGCAAAGTAGAGGAACTCAAACCAAGTATAGAGGAGCTGAAATCCATCATGTCACCCTCCAAAGAGCTCCCCTCAGTCTCTGAACCTTCAAAGGAGGAGCCAATGGAAGTTTCGTCTTCTGAAGTCCTAGAGCCCTCCTTAGAGACTGAAGCAAGTTCTGCCAAACCTGTGCCAAAGGTGGAGGAGGAGGAGAGGGCGGGCCTGACGGTGGAGCAACATGAAAGACCCACTGGAGGCCTTACAGTGGAGCCGCATGAGAAACCCACAGAAGGGCTCTCAGTAGAGCACCCTGAGAAAGCTGTGGAAACCCTCACGATGAAGCAGCGTGAGGAAACCACCACGGGCCTCAGGGAGGAGCAGCTTTACAGAGCCACTGAGGGCCTCACAGTAGAAAAGTCAGAGAGAACTGCTAGAGGCCTCATGGTAGAGCAGCCTGTGAGAGGCACTGAAGGCCTCACAGTCGAGCAGCATGAGAGAGCCACTGAGGACCTCACCACAGGGCAGCATAAAGGAGACACTGAGAGCCTCACAGTGGAGCAGCATAAAACAGCCACAGAGAGCCTCACGGTGGAGCAGCATAAAAGAGCCAATGAGAGCCTCAGGGTGGGGGAGCCTGGGAGTGCTTTTGAGGGCCTTACAGAGGAGATGGATATTAGCATGGACGGTGAGCGAAGCCTGGCAAAACTGAGCTCGCTGGTAGAAGAGAGGACCTCCCTAAAGCCATTGCCAATTAGACAGCCGGAGAGTTTGCCCTCTTCTGGTCAGCCTACAATCAGCCCCCAAAGCCACTCTGGACTAGGAGAAACCATTAGCAACGTGCCTTCAACAACCTTCATACCGTTCACGCCGAAAATTGGCATGGGCAAACCCGCAATCTCAAAAAGGAAGTTCTCGCCTGGGAGGCCAAGGGTGAAGCAGGTAGGACAAAAGCTTTTGCTGAATTATGTTTCGTTTCATGGATGTTTGTAGGTCTTGGACGAGCCAGAAAGTGTTCCATTAAGAAGTTTGGGGCAAACGGTAAGATGCAAAGCTGTTTTAATGATGGTACCTTAGCCTTGATATATTTTCAAATAAAGCACTGTCGGTAGCACTTCATTGGATTTTTTTGCTCACAGATTTTTTAGCATGTACTTTTATTGTTTTATTGCTGAGAGTAGTTAGCTTTGCAGATTTACATGCAGCCATCATTTTTTTGAATTTCTGATTAGTTAACACAGTCTTCCCATAAGGAGCTTCTAGTTGAAAAAGTGGCACATAAAGACAAAAATGTGCTACAGGGACACGTCATCAGCTGTAAGACCAACCACTACATCCTTTGTCATGCTTTCAAAGTTCGACAGAGTCGTCTAAGAACACTTCAAAGGTCATGCATGTTCTCATGCACGGGTCTTCTTTTTTCATCACTCCACTACTTGTGTTCACACTTTTTATGTTTCATCACATTTATTAGTTTTACACTGATCTTGATCAGAATTACTCCGCCCCAGTTTGCCAAGATCAAGCAGTAAAATAAACGCTTAATTAACATTTCTCCGTAAAAAGTCTATTATGTACATGAAGTAAGTTTCTGTAAAGTAGATGTTGATGCAGAACTTTTGTTTCACAACAAAAGTTAATAAATTCCCCTAAAGTGAATGAATTCCCACCAGGTAAAGTGTTTCTCAACTGCATGTCCACAAAAGAAATATTTTCTGCTTCAGCTGGTTCACAGCTGAAAGCTAATAATGCTAAACTTAACTAGCTAGTAGAGTGTTCTGTTTGCCAGAAAGAGAGCCAACATTAACTAGCTAATCTTGGCTACTAATAACATTAATTGACTTAACACCCAACATGGTCTGAACCTTTGACTGGTATTGTCAGGTTTAATTAGCATAATCTGTGTAGTAGGTGTAATAATGAGTGTCATAGACAACAGCCATGGGAAGTTTAAATGTTGAACTGTGAAAGTCTGTAAATTTATGATTTATGGGGTACAACCTAGTTCTTTTTTTTACAGAAAGTTTTTCCAAGACTTTACCAGAGTTTTACACTGAACTGGATATACACTCCGGTTCAAATACTACAGGCCAAATATTTGGAAGCAATACCAAAAAAAAAAGTCTTCATGTGTGTGTAGAAGAAAAAAACAGAGTGTTATGCTAAAAATGAACAATTAATCATTTCACTGTGTTAATTGGTCCATAAAGTGCGTATATAGAATTTTAGCTGCCTGTTTTGAATTAATTTTTTGTGATGATATGAAAACCAATTCATATACATATTTTCACTTTTTCAGCCAGCATCATCTTAGCTCTGTGTGTTCATGTTGAATATGACTGATTTTGGTTAATAAAAGTGGACTTCAGGGCAAAATAAATAGAAGCTAAAGTTAGGATATGGGCCCTTTAATTGACAGAATAGATGAACATTTTAAAGTTGTGCAGCTGTGTTATCTATGAATATCCAAATATCGGATCGGACTCTGTGTCGGATTTCGAAAAATAGATTAGGGGCAGTGATTATACAGTCTTAAAGCATATATTTGTTTTTTCAGCGATTTTTCTCGTTTAAAATAGCCATAATACAGAACGTATTCGAGTTTCTGTTGTTTGACAGTAGAAATTGTAATCTTGCTTTGCTGAGATCTAAGAAAAGTATTAAGAAGCACCGAATTCAGGCTCCATTCTGACGTTTCCTGAAGCTTCATCAACTCAGTCTGGAGTTGGGAATTCAACACTGCAGCACCACGGAAAGAAGTTATTCAGGTTAAAGTAGAGGCACCAGTTCTGGACACTTTACTGCTTGAGTCCACACTTTTGGCTTGTGGTTTTTGTCTGTTTTTGCTGTTAGTTTTTCTAGTTGAGAAGGATCTGTAGTGTAGTGGTTTGAAAGTTTGCGGCTGGTACTTTAATCCAAAAAAACGAGGGCCGCGTGCGTGCGTGCGTGTGTGTGTGAAGGGAGTCGAACGCTGTTTTTGCGCACTGTGTCTTTCCAAAGCTGTGCACTCTGCTGCTCTCGTTTGCAAGTGTGGTGGCGACTGCGTTTCCACGACAACCGAGGCCACTGAGGTTTACACCTTTGTGCTTGGTGCGTTTAATGCAGCGGAGGCATCCAGGACTTGCAGCAGCTCTACTTCTTCAGTATCACTCAAACATGCTGTCATTTGGTGGGGGAAAAAATGTTGCTGACAGAGTTACATTTTGTGAAGTGTTTTTTAAAGGCGGAATCATTAAGTAAAAAATTTAAATTTGTCAGGTTTTTTTCCACCCCGAACTTACCTCAAATGCAACTGATCAATTACAGCATTTTTGGCGTCTGAACTCTTCTTTACTTTTGTTCTGGACTTTCAGTTGGCTGTTGCCACTGTTTTTAAGCTATGTGGCTCACTTCTGTCCACATTTATAGTGTAAGAAACCACATAAATGGGTCATTTGAAGGTTACTGAACACACAGTTTGAGACTAGTCTGTAATGATTTAGGCAGTTTACGTGATGCTTTTTGCAATCATAAGTTATTTGTGTAATTATTTGATTGTTTTGGAGATTTGAGGATATTCATAAAACATTTGGGGCTATAGTCCCAGACAACCAGACCTAAAGATGCCCAGCTAACTAAACTAAAACTGAAGAGGCAGACTTTAGAAACCAAGCATGCCTAGGCAGAGTGTCTGCATTTGGGGTAAGGAGGAACACTGTAAACTGTTCCTTTAACCATCAGTACCTGAACGAGGCGCTTTATCAGCAAGCACAACGCTTGGGGGTGGGCCTTAGGCGGCGCAGACAGAGAGGAACAATAAATAAATGAAATCCACCTGGAGCAGACAGATTGTAAATAGCTGCACAGAGTTTGATTGTTTTTTTTTTTTTGTTTGTTTTTTTTGTTTTTTTTACATCTTTAAAATTTTTTGTAACATGTCTTATTATAATACTAATGTGTTTAATATGCACATTTTTGGATTTTTACAGTAAAAATAGATATTTTTAATGGATTTTCTGATTGTCTCTTTTGAGTCATATTTATCGTATTGGCTAGGCTGTTCTGAAAAACGGTTATGAGATGCCTGTGCATTACACATTGTTTAAAGCTTTAAATGTTAGGGAAAAGAAAAATAATGGTAATAAAATAGTGTTACATTGACCTTAATGCATAAACAATAAAACAGACTCTCATGGTTCTAAAGGTTAATTGCACTGTGCATAGCTGACGCTTGAGCGACGCGTCCATCGTTTTCGGTCTTCATCCATGTGCGTGTGCTAGTTCACATTAACTCCAGCTCTCTGTTAACCATGATTTTCTGTGTATGCATGTATCTGTCCTTCTTTGATGACTTTTCTTTTAAGTTGTTGCATGTTTTCTCCCACATCCTCCCTCCCCCCCCCCTCCTCTCTCTCTCTCTCTCTCTCTC
>JBBPCZ010120909.1:0-10099 GCA_037974445.1 Brycinus macrolepidotus | reverse complement strand
AGCAGTGTGTGGGGGAGCAGTGTGTGTGGGGGAGCAGTCTGTGGGGGAGCAGTGTGTGGGGGGAGCAGTGTGTGTGGGGGAGCAGTGTGTGGGGGGAGCAGTGTGTGTGGTGGAGCAGTGTGTGGGAAGCAGTGTCTTGGGGGAGCAGTGTGTGGAGGAGCAGTGTGTGGGGGAGCAGTGTGTGTGGGGGAGCAGTCTGTGGGGGAGCAGTGTGTGGGGGGAGCAGTGTGTGTGGTGGAGCAGTGTGTGGGGAGCAGTGTCTTGAGGGAGCAGGGTTTGGGGACAGTACCTTGCTCAAGGGTACCTCATTGGTGCCAATGGCAGTCCTGGGATTTGAACCCACAATCTTCCGATCGCAGGGGCGACTCCCACACCACCAGGTCAGCAGCTGCTCCACAGCTGTGAAGGATCTCCACAGTCCTGCATGGTTTCTGCAGAAGCACAGGGTGTGTGTGAACAGAGAGTGGATCATGTGAGGCGTGAGGTCCGTACCAGCTCAGATGTCGCCTCCTTGCCCTCATGCGGCTTTCCTATCTCAGGAATCTGCTCTCTGTCTTGGGGTCTGATGAAACATTTTCCTTCTCCCGAAAACCAGATGGCAGAAATTCCCTTTAGTGTGGGACAAACGCGATGGTTTGAGTTCTCCTGAATTTAAAGGTCTTTCTGCTTCACGACACCGGACAATACTCACCGCTCCATAATCATGAACTTCCACTGCCTGTCTGCTCCCGCTGCCTGTTTGGATCCTCTCCAGGTTATTTGCAGTATCGATTTCCACGGAGGCTTCTGCTGGTTTCCCATTAATGCTCATACTGTAATGAAGACTGATCACCTGCTGATGTCAGCACAGAGAGACACAGAGTCAGGTTCTCATATCTAACACTGTACACATTTACACATGCTCTTATCGAGGTTCTCCTTCTGAGTCTCAGTTCCTCTCAGTGGTTTTTCCTCATGCACTTAGTGAGGTTATTCTTTTGATTCTTGGTTCCTCTTAGTGTTCGTTATGGTTTTAGGGATTCAACTAATCTGAATTGGAAAAATTTTCTTTCTTAAGGACTTTCAAACTGAGCTCACAGCTCTCAGTTGCAGAGAGCTGTTAGGTGGGCATGCATTCAGAAACAGTCTTTTTAGCCAAGATGCTTTTACAAGAAACCAAAACCACCGTGCTCCTGGAGCACAAACACAGTCTGAGCCATCCTGGCACAAGACCTCACTGAGTTCTTCACGGCACCTGGCTGTGACAAAGTTTCAGCATTCCTTCACCCACAGTCTGTCATTTGTGCTCAAACTTTTTGTGGAAATGTGGAGAGAGAATGGAGAGTTCTTTAAGAGGAACCAAGCAGCATGAATGAATACGCCGAAGGTGACAGTATGTTAGAGAGAAGCTTTATTGTTGTTGTGCTCTGGTGGTGTATGATTGACTGCAGCAGAGCTTCAGTCTCCTGACTGTAGCAACCCTGTGAGGATCCTTTTTAAAAGCGTAAGTGACTTCAGGCATCAGCAAGGATGAGCTTTTGGAGCCTGTTGGTAGCATAGATTCCATCACTCCAGTCTGGACATTCATCTGACGGATGTTACTTTTAACTTTTCACCTGTCAGTAGTTAAAATTAAAGGACAGATTCATGGTGGTCGGCTGACCTAACATGTTTTTTTTTAATCTGTATTAGCACCATGCGGATTAGCACGCTAATAAGGTTCCATTACTTGTTAGCGTATGTTTACACTAGGACCTGTTGTGTTTTGAGGTCACTGTACTTCAGGCACTGCCCACTAGAGGCAAGAGAAAAAATTGTCATGATGTAATACCATGATATTTTCCAGCACAATATAATATTGATACAGATGTGCCAAGTGTCAGAATCTACTAATTTAATATTATTTTATATTTTTAAAAAATGTTTTTATTTTGGTACAGACATCTACACTGATGGCATTGCCCTGAGACCACAAGATGGTGCAAGACCCCATTCTTCTCTTGTGGAAATGGGAAAGGAGGTCAGAGTGGCCGAGACAGTGTATGCGGCAACTGCTCTTAAATGTAAGAATCGATAATATCGTATCATGGCCCAAAAATTGCGATAGTATTGTATTGACATCTCTGTGGCAACTCCCACCCCTATGGTACACCCTCAAGAAACCCTACCACAGGTGAACTGTGAAGTCTTTCCACTGCAGCCATTACAGAGTTTGGCCACAGTGCAAACACAGTGATTAAGTTAGTCAGGGTCAGAAACTTGAGAATGTTTGGGGCTACACAGCGAGAGGAATATTTTCTCACTCACTGTGGCTTAGAGAACTTGCAACACACTGCTGAACATGTGTCTTCATTCTGTACCAATAAGAGCATCACTTACTTGTTTTCCATCATCCTTCCGCAGATGGAAAGCTCCGATGGCTCCAAGCAGGACCAGCCCAGCTCCAGTGATGAGCACTGCCACTCCGGTTCTCCAGAGATAACCATTCCCCAGCGTTTTGAGACCTGCTCCGCTGCAAGCCTTGTGTACACAACATGTGGAATGGTCTTCAGACTCAACTGGAATAAATGCTGACCTAGTTGGAATCTATTTTCCCATCACAATTTTAGCAGCTCCACCAGATTTAGCCTGCAAACTACAGCAGCACTCAATGTCAATGTTTTCTGCACATTACATTAATGATGAAGATCTCACGCACATGAAAAACAAGTGATCATCTATTTACACTCTTCAAACTCCCCCAACCCAATGAAGTTTTACATAGTCCTGCTGTTCTCCAGCAGCTTCACAAGGAGCCACCTGGACTGAAGCTTCCAGACTAAACTTCAGACTGCTACTGTAGATATAAAACATGACCACAAATGGTAGGTCCGGCTTTCATGGCTCAAATAAAAAAAAAATCCAGCTTATAAGTTACACAAATGTTTAAAAATGTAACCTACTGGTGACAAAGCTCGCTCAAGATCTCCTGGACCTTCAAAAGTTGGAGTTTTCTCTGAGTCATTCTCCATGGTGGACCTTATCTGCTTCTCTGGATGGAGAGGACTGAAACTTAGCAGATGCATCTCAACACTACAGGTGATGGAGTGCCCACCACCTCCCTGCAGTCCCCAGAGTTCTCACATACACTGCAGTCTGGCACTTCCTTGCAAGGTGATGTGAACTCAAGCAGCATTTTTCCACAGGAGCTGCTTCTCTTGCCCTCACTGGCGCCGCCCATTACATCGCAAGAATAAGAGAGGTTAAACTGAAGGGGAATTCCATCCACTTCTCAAAACTTCCCCATAATTCAGTGTGTGTATATAGAGTGATTCAGAGTGGGTTTGGTGTGAAACTGTTCATTGCAGAGACTCTTTCCAGTGGAGGTGAATGGAACCAGATGTCTCCAACACAAATCCAGCCGTTTTATTCTCTATCGCCCCCCAGTGAAGCTCCACGTGTCTCTGAGTGTTTATATGGATGTTGATGATGGTAAAATAGTGGTAAATCTGAACCAAATCAGTTTCTATTGGGGTACTATTTTGCCTGACGACACCATGAATGAGTTTAGTTTTAGGACCAAAAGCTTTTTAAAACTCCGGTAAAATAACGTCTCAGGTTTCAGGTGGTGCAACCAAGACCACATGGAATAACTGTGAACAATTCTGACTTGATATGAATATTTCACACCAAACCCACTCTGAACCTCTCTGTTTCCATCTTAAACACTTATTTAGGGGTAGATTTTGGATTTCCCTTTAATACCCTTATAGACCATAATGGAGGTATAAAGCCTGTAAAGATGTTGGTAGGTTGTTTCCAACCCCCATATTTTTAGGTCTATATGCCCCCCCAAAAGATTATGGACCTTTGTTGAATTGTTTATTTCTGAATCACAGTGACCAGATGTAATACAAATACAATCACATTTAGTAACACACTGTCACTCACGTGACACATCAGAGGGGGCTGTGTTTATAATCTAAAACATGCTATGAAAAATATGAAAACATGAAAAGGTCATATGCCATCAGTAAAAAATATACTCTCTATGTACAAAATGCCAAGTGTACAGTCAAAGATCCAAACATTGACCACAAACCACAGCACATTACATAGTCACGCATCTGCGAACCTCCTGGGGCTGTTCGCTGGGATCAGCTTTGGGGTATGTGCGAACACCTCCGCCTCCTCGCTGTCCATCCTTCTTTGCGGCTGAGGAGAGCGGATGTGGATGTAATCACACTGGCTTTGCCGGCTCTCTGCCACGCTCTGCAGGGTTCCTGTCTGGGACGCCGGACACTCGTAGTAGACGGGTACCTGCCGGCTGTTAAGCGGTGATGGTGCAGCTCTGGAGAAGGTGGACAGGTGGCGGGCGCCATTGGGCCGAGTGGCTGACGGACTCCAGCATCTGTCTGAGTGGCCCAGGATTCGGCACTCGCTGGTACACGCCCAAAGCCCTGCGGAACAGCAAATAAAAGTCTGGCTGACTGATCAGTGTAGTCTCACCCAAACCATCTAGCCCAGGACTAGGAAACTGACTTTGCCCTCGTTTGGCTCAGCTCCGCAGCAGATTCATGGTCACTCTCTGTCTCTCTCTCTCTCTGTGAGACAGAAATGATCTGAAATCCTTTCATTTTAAAGTCACTGCCTCTCTTCCCTTTGTGCCTCTTTTATTTGCACTTGCCAAGCAGCGCTTTAGCATATTGGGCAGGCGATGAGTCACTGCTGCCCCACTGACCCTCTCACTAACAGATCGTCCAGACACACAATGGGCCATAAGCCCACACTGACTGCAGATGAAGCCTCACTGTCTCTCACTGTATTTCTGAACTGTAGCCCAGAAAACAACATGAAATGGATCATAAGAGCAAGGCCTCCTCTCTCCTCTGCACCAGTCCTGGTCCTGGAGCTGCACTCACTTGCTCCCAACACACCTCATCTAACTGATGAACGAGAGCTTCCTGAGGTCTACCGGGTGTCAAAGCAGGAGAATACACTGCACATGATAAATTAATACTTAAAACAGATTTAATCTAGTTAAAATATGTGCTTATTTCTCATTATGTGATAGTTTTTTTCTCATTTTAAGGAAATAAGGCAGATGCACGTTGCTTATTTTAAGAAATAATGTTCTATTCTGACAACAGAATGAAACACTTTCAGTAAAACAGGTGAAAAGATTGGCAGTTGGTATTCCAAGACCAGAACTGAGCATCACTGCTCTACTGTCCAGCACTGAGCAGCACTGTCTCAATCCAGCACTGTAATCAAAAAGCTCTGAGGAAGTATCCTGTTAGAAATCTAACCTTATCATCATTTTTGGTCCCTGTTCAGCTTCTTCTGATTACTGGGTAAGTAGTTCTTTAAATCAAGGATTTTCCACTGGTTTCAGGACGTCTCTTCGTCTCACACCGAGGACACTCTGACACACTGCAGAAAAGAGCTTCAAACCAGAGAAGATCCAGAGAAAACGAGCTGGAGGCAATTCTATTTAGCAGAAAAATCAGCCAATGGGGTAAAATTTAGTGAGGTTTACTGAAGTAAACAATAAGAACTACATCTTCACCCTGAATCTCTTCAGATGAGTGAAAATGTGTGAATAAAGCAGGTGAAATATAAGTCTGAGATCAATAGTAAGATACTCTCCACATCTCTTGGTGAGACAATATTTCTGTAACCCGAGAGGAAGAAGAACAGTATGAAGATGTTCAGGGTAAAGATCTACATATTCTTGTTTATTTCAGTAAATCTCATTCAGTAAACATTGGTTTTATCTTACTGGCTCATTCTTCTGCTTAATAGAAGCATCTCTGTCTTGTTTTCAGTAGATCTTCTCTGGTCTTAGTGAATAGACTCACAGCACTACACAGTTTCACTATTCACTGACTCAACAATCGGTTTTGAGTCTTCCTTGACTCAACACCCTTGATCAGCTGATTATGAAGCCCTTAATGAGTTGGATCAGGGTGTTGAGTCGAGGAAGATATGAAACAGTGCAGCGCTGAGAGTCACCAGGAATGGGAATGAGAAATACTGCTACACTTGGAATAAGCTCTGGGTCACCCACAGTGGAGCTGTCCCTTTAAACTCTGAGTGTCTGTTCACCACCATCCACCTTCTCAGGCTATTCCTCCACTCCTCAATCTCACTGGATCTTAAATGATGCAAAAACAGGTCTGATCTGAACAGAAACATCTCCTAGATGTGTATGCCACCCTTCAGGTCATGATTTAGTCCTGAAATCCCATAGTTTGGTGTTTCCTGTGCTCTAGCACCTCCACTTTAAACCCTGGAAAATCACCATACTACACTAGACACTGTCCCTCCTGATCTGGACTTTGGGTTCAGTTAAATATCTAAACAAAGTTAGATGAGGAAACTCTCTAAATGGAGATCTGTAAGTGAGATGGTCGCAACGATCCTGGTCAGATTAAACCTTTCAAACAATCAATTAATCAAAATCCTGCAACAAAGAATCAACATCATGGGCCAGTGGTCTTCTAAACGGTTCTCAGGGCCCCTCAGATGTCCATGTTTTTGCCTCCAATTCACAATGTATAAGTATGAAGCAAAACTGTGGACCTTCGGGCGGGACAATGAGGACCGGCTTAAAGACCACTGTCTGGGGGTATTATTATTAAAAATGTAGTTAAACAAGACATGAAAACCATGGTCACTGACCAATAACAATTTCAACCTTTGAGACCAGTGGTCACTTTTTCACTCCCTCAGATCTGTTCCTGTTCTAATCCTGATCAGTTGTTTGTATGAAGGTGAGTATGAGCCTTGGTTAGCTAGACCAGCTAACCTTTGTAAGACGAGTAGTCCTTTTTTGCTCCTTCTCTGCTTATGTCCGAGTCGCTGTCATTAATGTCGCTGTCACCTTTCCCGCTGTCCTTGCCGCTGATGTGAGGGTCACGGGCTGCAACCGTCACCATGGAGTTTCCCTTCCAAACCGTAACATGGCGTGCGCTGTCTTTGCCATAGCCAGGCAATGTGGAATAAGCCTTCGGACAGACATTAGCGTTAATTTAATTAATGAAATAATAAATAAAACACTCACAAACAGGACTGGGCAACACGGTCAAAAATCTTATCACAGTAAATGTTTCCATATCAACTGACATGAGGTGGCACAGTTATGCACTTTTTTCTGCACATTTTCTGAAGCTGCAAGCCTTTTTTGAGTGCTGATAAAAACAAAGATAGATGACTCTAGCAAACTGTGCTAACTGTCCTGTAGAATCACATTCTATAGACAATATCAAAATCAAATATTATCACTCATGACATTTCAGCTAATTATCATTACTGGTTTACTCACAAGCATCCACCTCCTAAAAGTTCCAGCTGATTACAGGTGTGATCTTTAGTTGTGGCAGAACCCTGGGTTTGTATGAGAACCAGCTTTAATGCAGAGGAACAGCAGACAGACGCACAATCACAACTGCATGTGCACACACACACACACACACACACACACAGGAAATGAAAACGCTACTTACGTCCATCTGACCAACTCCAGTCCTGTACTTTGATTTGTACAGCAGTGTGGACTCCACACCATCCGAGCTTGCCTCCACACTGCTCTGTATGACTTCTGCTGATCCTGTAGCGACCCTGCCAGTCAGTGTGTGAGAGTCGAACACACTGGCCGTCTGGCTGGAGATCAGTGAGATGACGTTGTTCTCCTTCTCGGCATAGGGCTGATCAGCTGGGTCCTGTGTCTCCTGTCTTTTCTTGCTCTTTTTGCGGGTGCAGAAGAAATAGACAGAGAAACTGACTAGCAGCAGTAGAGCAGAGCTGGTCAGTGTGAAGATCAGGACAAATGCAGCAGACGCCCATCGCCCAGGCTCCTCCTTTTCTCTGTCACTATAGTAGTTGTCATTGGATGGGGCACTCTCCGTGAAAGCGAACCGGATGGTGGCTGTTGAAGTGAGGGATGGGATCCCATTGTCACTGACAGTGACAGTCACTCTTGGCTCCTCATTTGTGTCGTAACTGACCTTTCGGCTCATGTAGATCTCCCCTGTGTCCTGGTCAATGGAAAACCCCAAGTCTGCTCCATCTACCAGCCTGTAGGTCAGCTGGGCATTGGATCCTGTGTCAGCATCCCTCGCTTTTACCTGAGTGACAACATACCCCGGCCCTGCGTCCCTGGGTAGCAGCACTTCAGCTGATCCATTCTGCAAGACGGGCTGAGTCACGACTGGCACGTTGTCATTCTGGTCCAACACACTGACCACCAGCACGGCACTGCTCTTGAGCTGCGGCCACCCACGGTCGCTTGCCTGGACGCGTAGCTCCAGTCTTGGCGTGACCTCATGGTTGAAGCTCTGCAGTGCGTACACATGTCCTGCCTGGTTCATGATGGCGAAGCGAGATGGTGCATCTGTATCACTGTCCAGAAGTTCGTAAGTGACTTCCCCATTGAGGCCAATGTCCGGGTCGCTAGCCACCACCGTGGTGATGTATGTGCCAGGCAGCTGGTTCTCCTCAATAAAGCCCTCATTCATTTTGGCACTGAAGATGGGAGCATTATCGTTCACATCCATTACCATGATGGTGTACTGGACCACGGTGCGCAGG
This sequence comes from Brycinus macrolepidotus, assembly GCA_037974445.1. NCBI lineage: Eukaryota > Metazoa > Chordata > Actinopteri > Characiformes > Alestidae > Brycinus > Brycinus macrolepidotus. Next base: position 1,549 of record JBBPCZ010120909.1, on the reverse strand, counting down.
GATGGTGTGCCAAAGTCCTCAGCCACCACACTAAGGTTGTATTGGGCAATCTTCTCCCGATCCAGCCCACCCATGGTCACTATGGCGTAACTTCCCTCATAAGCACGGCGCAGTCGAAAATGCCCAAGTGCCCCCTGCAGGCTGCAGGCCACGCGCCCATTCTCACCACTGTCTCGATCGGAAATAGTCACTACAGCAACCAGGGCATCAGGTCCTGCGCCCTCACTAACCCGGGCCGCACCATCCAGTGCAGGGGCCACTGGAGTCACACTGACCACTGGTCGGTTGTCATTGACATCCTGCAGGTGGACGATGACCTTGCAGGTGGTGGGCGGAGCCGGGATGGCACCCAAATCGGCTGCCTGGACATCAATCTCATATGCCGCCTGCTCCTCAAAGTCCACAGCACTGCCCAGTGTCATGCGGCCCGAGCGTCGGTCCAACCGGAAGAGCTGCCGCACCTCTGCTCCCGTCTGCTTGGTGAAGTCAAACACAACCTGTCCATTTGGGCCCTGGTCCGGGTCAGAGGCGTGCAGCTGCAGCAGAAGGTGGCCGGACACCGCGTCCTCAGGCAGCTCCACTGTGTACAGCCCACGCTCAAAGGATGGGCTGTTGTCATTGGAGTCCAGCACCCTGACTGTGAGGTTGGTGGAACCAGTGCGGGGTGGCCGGCCGCCGTCTGCCGCCTCCAGCTGCAGCAGGTGCACATCCTGAGTCTCACGGTCCAGGGGCCTGACCAGCACCAGCTCCGCATACCGTACCCCGTCCACCCGGGTCACAGTCTCCACAGTGAAGTGCCCGCTGGCCAGCAGACGGTAGCTCTGTACCGAATTGGTGCCCGAGTCCGGGTCGTGGGCGGGGTCCACGGGCAGCCGCGTGCCCAGAGGAACAGCCTCCGACACTTCCAGCGCCAGCTCCGTGCTTGGAAATTCGGGGGCGTGGTCGTTCACGTCCAGCACCTCCACCTCCACGCGCAGCAGCTCGAAACGCTCGCCCGAAACAAGCGCCACGTCCAGCGCCAGAACGCAGCGCGCGCTCCTCCTGCACAGCGCCTCGCGGTCCACGCGCTCCGTCAGCGTGAGCGCGCCGTCACTCTCGGACACGCGCAGGAACGGCACCGCCGCGCTCACGAGCCTGAATGAGGCGGCGCGCGCGCCGGCGGAGGAGTTGGAGAGAGAGCCGACGCGCGCGGGGGGACGCAGCTCCTCGCGCATCTCGAACCGAACCGCGCGCTGCTCCGACACCGCACGCCGCGCGCACTGGACCACCAGAACCAGCAGCGCCGCCAGGAGCCGGAGCGCCATCCGAACCAGGAGAGACGAAACACAGCGCGAGAGAAGCGAGTCTGGACTGTCTGCGCGTAACAGGAGACTAAAGAACTCTCTCTCTCTCTCTCTCTCTCCCTCTCTCTCTCTCTCTCTCTCCCTCTCTCTCTTTCTCTCTCTCTCCCTCCCTCTCTCTGTCTCTCTCTCTCTCTCTCCCTCCCTCTCCCTCTCTCTCTCCCCCTCTCTCTCTTTCTCTCTCCCTCTCTCTCTCTCTCTCTCTCCCT
>JBBPCZ010120908.1:0-10100 GCA_037974445.1 Brycinus macrolepidotus | reverse complement strand
CAGACAGACAGACAGACAGACAGACAGACAGACAGACAGACTGACTGACTGACTGACTGACTGACTGACTGACTGACAGACAGACAGACAGACAGACAGACAGACAGACTGACTGACTGACTGACTGACTGACTGATTGACAGACAGACAGGTGCAGACAGCAGAATTAGACCCTTTTTTTATTCTAATGCAATGATGTGGTTATTTGAGGTCCACCAATATCAGGCTGAGCCCCTAAACAGCTCTCACACGTCGTTTAAGTTTCTTCATGAGACTGTATATGAATATTTTAGATTTAATTCCAGAGCTGTAAAAAGGGCTTTAGTCCATTAGTCCAGACCAAACCTGTTCTCGAACTGGTCCACAGGCCTCCCTAGACGGTCCCTGTTTTTGTTCCTTCCTGAGAGTTTTAATGGAGCAAAGATCTGGACCATCCTGTGGGGACTAGTTTAAAGACCATTGATCCAGCAGGTGGAAGCTAAACTCTGCAAGAACCCAGTGACCTCATATATTCGATTACGAAACAGTGAGAGAACTTCACGCAGGTTCTACAACAATCGTTTGTCAAATTCCACAGGCTCACTTTCCCGTTAAATTCCCCCATTCAGTGAAAACACCCAGTCAAGCCTTAACTTGAACCACTTCCATCACAAGCCAGCAACTAATTCTGGTCTCAAGTATCAGTCTTTGAAATCTCGAAATCATTATCGTTGTTGTAGTTGCCAAGCCAGTGTCTTTTATAACAACATCGGATTTACTGGAAAAAGGATGGCACTCCTTTTTGATTTATCACATCGAGGTGAAGATGTGCTCCGACCTGCCCCCCTGTCTGGAAGTTGTTCCGAGAAACTCCCACAGATAAAACAGTAACTCCAAGACTAGCAATGAGCTAAGCACTAACAGAAAACTGGCTGTAGGTGACCATCATGAGAGGCGGGGGTGGGGTTGGGGTGTGGTCTTCTATGGAACTCAGTGTGGAGTTAACATCTGCTCGGAGACTGGGGGGGTTAGATCAGGGCAGTGTGTTTCTGTGGTGTTTGCATGGCTTTCAGTACGTGAGTGCCTGTATGTGTGTGTGTGCGCGTGTTTGTGTATGTGTGCTTTTGCGTATGTGTGTGCGTGTGCTTTTGCGTGTGTGTGAGTGTGTATGTGTGTGTGTGTGTGTGTGCGCTTTTGCTTGTGTGTGTGTGTGTGTGTGTGTGTGTGTGTGTGTGTGTGTGTGTGTGTGTGTGTGTAAACGCTGCTGTGCTCCACCTAACCCAACCCTAACCTTCACCTCAGCAACCTGCAGATCAGCTCTCAGGACTCCTGTACTCTCAGTGTTCACATTATCATCATCAGGTCCCCACAAGGTCCTTAATACACACATAAACATGCATTCAACTGACTGAAAAGTACCAGGGGATAAATGGGGCAGCCCATGACAGGGGGATCCTTCTACTGGTTGATGTGGGTCTTAATGAGGTTTGACTTTTTTCATCCTTTACTGTCACGTGCAAACATGCAGACAGTGATAAAAAGAAAGAAAGAAAGAAAGAATGAAAGAAAGAAATAATGAACAAACGAAAGAAAGAAAGAAAGAAAGGAAGAAAGACAAAGAAAATGTAAAGACAGGCAGGAAAAATAAAGATAAAGAAAAAGCCAGAAAGAAGGAAAAAGTAAGAAAGGAAAGAAAAAGAAGGAAAAAGGAAACAAAAAAGAAAAAGAGACAGCAAGACAGAACCTTTTCTGAAGGAAAGAAAGATCAAAGAACAAAAAGAAAAATTAAAAAGAGGAAAGAAAAAATATGTGAAAAAAGTAAAAGAAAGAAAAGAAGGAAAGAAAGATTAAAGAAAAAAACAAAAATGAAAAAAACAACAGTAGAAAGACAAATAAAGAAAAGAGTGACTAAGAAAAAAGAATGAAAGAAATAAGAACGAAAGACAGGAAAATATAAATGTGTGTTAATAAGGAGTTATAATGAGTTTATGACAATTACAATATGGGAGTTTATTACAATTATAATATGGGATTATGTGTTATAACATGTTATAACATGTTTATAACAATTATAATATGGGATTATGTGTTATAACATGTTAAAATGTTTTTATAATTATTTTAATATGGGATTATGTGTTTATAATGTGTTTATAATTGTTATAATATGCGATTATGTGTTATAACGTTATAACGTTTATAACAATTATAATATGGGATTATGTGTTATAACGTTATAATGTGTTTATAACTATTTTAACATGGGATTATGAGTTATAATGTGTTTATAATGTGTTTATAATTATTTTTATATGGGATTATGTGTTTATAATGTGTTTATAATTATTTTAATATGGGATTATGTGTTATAATGTGTTTATAATTGTCGGGTACAGGCGAATGACAGACAGATGGCGAGTGTTTGGAGTCCAGTGATCAGTTTCTCCAGCAGCTTTAGTTCAGATTTACTCGTTTCAGACAGAGATCTGGACTTTACTGAGCTGTAAGTGTGGCAGGTGAGCGAAAGGAAGTTTTAAAACGAGAGAGGATGAGAGTAGGAGAGCGGGGGTTGGGGGACAAAACAGAAAACGAGAACATCTCAGAAGATAATGGTCCCGTCAGGAACTGGGACCTGTCCTTCTGGTTAGAGACGAGGCCTCCGCCCTCGCTCAGTGTGATCTGCAGAATGTTTGTTTACTTTAGCACCACAGAGGAAAAGGTGAGAAAGTACGTTCTCACATGCAGATTTAGGCTGTATGGATCTTTGCGAAACGCCAATCACCATTTTTTTTTGGAGATCTTGAGATCTCCAACACTTTACTGAAGGTCTACACAATGTTTACATAAGCCTTCCATAACAACTGACATAAACCTTCATACCCAGGATTATTCCAACAAGCGTCGGTTGTCCTCACATTCGCTGACATCAAAACCAACAAAAGAAGCCATTATGGCAACTATATTTACTTAAATTATTGTTGTTATAAGTCTTTAAAATGTTTATCTAGGTCTGTTTCATCTGTTATTAACAATCCTAGACAGGTGTTATGTAGAATAATGAATGCTGTAAAGTGTTCTCACTTTAAAGAAGTCACAGCTATTATTAACATATTATTTTAATATATATATAAAGACAAATACAAGGCAAACAAAGAAAGAAAACAAAGAAAAAGTAAAAAAGAAAAACATTGCTTACAACTATTTGTCATCTAGTAATAAAGGGAAACGAATTACACTCATTTATAATAAAATGAAAAATAAAAAGAAAAACACATTGCACCGACATTTCAGTACATTATTGATCATGTTTGGGGTTAAAATGTGGGTCAGCCGCAGTGCCCACCTGGAACGTGTAAATGCGTGTGTGTGCACTCACTGTTGTCGGACACGTAGGATCTCCTGTTCTGTCTCTCCCTGCAGGTCAATCAGTCGGAGATGACTCTGTGTGATCAAACTTTGCAGATTCCCAACGCTGTCGCTGCTCCTCTCTGTAAAATCCTGCCAAGAGATTGGACACAAATCAGGATGTTACATAATAGAAACTGACTGGTTATTCAGAAAGGTGAACTGTGGTGATATGTAATGAATAGATACTGGGCACTATATTGGAAACCTTCCTTGTACTTCCACTCACTGGCCACTTTATTAGAAACACCCGCCTTGTGCTTCACTCACTGGACAGATTATTAGAAACATCCACCTTGTGCCCCCACTCACTAGCCACTTTATCAGAAACATCTATGCTTCCACTCAAAGGACACTTTATTGGAAAAAACTTGTGTTTCCAGTCACTTCATTATTTATGCCACAATAATCTATATATTTGGAATATATTTTATACCCCCCTGGACATCAAATCACTGCACAAACATGACCAAAGACACCTAAGTCACACACATGAACACGTGCATCAAGTGTTACAAAATGGACCAAATTGTCCCGTTTTCCTTGCATTTTGAAATAACTGACGGTGGCCAAACAAAACAACCTTAAAAAAACACAATGGAATGACTAATGCGTTATGTGGGCATTTTGGCTGCGGGCGCTGGACGCCGGCGCCGTCCCACAGATGGAAGTGACTGGCAGCGACAGGCGGCTTACAGGCCACGTCAATCTGCACAATCTGCTCCCTCCGACATCCGCACGTTCCGCGCAGCATCGGCAGCCTCGCTTTAACAAGTCGAGCGAATTAACCGGGATTTAGCGCACATTTGGGCCTGCTTGAGGGATCAGGACCTGCGTGTGTGTAAACGTGTGTTGAACACTGGTCAGAGGGTTTTAGTAGATTTGCTCAATAAGGGTGGATGATATAAGCAAACCTTTGATGGACATGCTTCGACCAAATTCTCAATATATTTGGAGGGAAAACAGACAATTGTGTTATGCAACTGCTTGCTGTAAGTAAAATCTCCACATAAAAGTAGTGCCAGTAGAATGAGACTGGAGTCAACATTCCCAATGTCGGATGTCAAGACTTATTTCAGGTGTCCAGTTCCGCAGACAGCTATAAGCTCTAAAGAAACTCCTCAACAATAAAAATGGAGAAGCCCAAAGGCAAGTTTATAGTCACCATGTTCAGTGCCAACCGCTGGCAAAAGAGGTAGAAAGCCCCCCATCATTGAGTTCTCTGGAGTGATGGAGCTCCTTTACCAACCAACATCAGCACCTGACCTCACCGATGTTCCTCCCAGAGGAGTAAGACAAAGTCCCCTTATTAATAACTTTGGTTCCAGAAGAAGCCCTAGTGATTAGGTGTCACCAACCTTTTGAACAGATTCTGTAAAAGACAACAGACTCGATACACCGAGTCTCTTGCATGAACGATTTTTGGTACATAGGCCGATATCATGATAACAATCAGCAAACGATAAACCGGTGTGGCCCCGCTCGACCACGCTCATCATGAATCCCCATGACGACTTGGCAGCTGAAGCTAATGACAAGTCGACAAACAAGCACTGCACATTCCAGCAAAGCTGCCACGGCTGACGGCAAGCACTTTGGAGGGATGAGCCACAGTGATTCATCATCAGGCAGGCCTGGAACGGGTCTGGGACGGAGAGAGGCGGAGGTGCGCAGCCAAAACGCCTCGTGGCTAAGCCTACAGGCCTCAGGTAGCCAGAACAAACAGCGACGTCGAGCAGAAGGGGGCTTTTTTGGTCTGTTTTTGGTCATGGAAGCAGAGAATCAGCACTGGGCGGAGTGGAGAGAGCAATCAGAGTGAAGAAGAGAGTTTTTAATAACCTGTTCATTTGACCTTGAAATTCTTATCTCAAATAAGCTGAAGAATTAAGGTGCTATTGTTGCTCAATCAGAATGGCTTATAGCCCAACAAATAGAAGAAACACTGCCCTCCTCACTGTTTTAGCTATGTGGTGTACAATTGCTCACTTTTCTGGCTAATATTGACTGGAATGTTTAAGTCTACGCAGTAAATGGCAGCTGTGCTAAATCAGTCCACTGATGAACATTTTTACTGTGTATGTTGCAAGTCTAGAAGGTGCCTAATTAGCCCATTAGCAGCTAGACAGTCAGCCTACTCTAATGTTATGTCTAATGTTATGTTTTTGAAATAATTTAAGTGGTTTGTTATAGGCCACCCCGTAGCGGCAAACCTCAAAACAATCAAAAGCGTCAAAACGAATGAAACTGGTTACCTAAGGAACTAACAGTTTGTAATGACCATTTCAGAAAATGATAAACTGCTAGAACAAGACCTTTACTGTTGTTTGTTGTGTTTTTCTAAGTGAGAAGGCAAGAAGGATAACATTTAGCTTTCGTCCTTTATTTGAAAACTTTCCGAAAGTTGAGGTGGAGACATGACATCAGTTTAGTCCTGCCACATTCCTACCACTAGACTCCCCCAATCAGATGACATCACAAACACTGGGAGAATGAAGGCTGGCACATGGCATCTTTTCAAAATGCCACTAATGTAACACCATTGGACAGTTCAACACGCTTGGAGGAGAACATTAACCACTCCTTCCATGATGGGGGAAGATGGAGGGCCATCCTACCCACCCAAACAGAGCAAAGCCAGTTGTGCTCTCTTGGACTCCAGGCTATGGATGGATGACCATTGTTTTTTACAGTGCATCATGGGAATCTTCAGGAAACAAAAGTTGCGGTGCATTGGGACAATGGGATATCGTAGGATAAGATGCCAGAATGGCTGATCCCCTGGACCGTGCCGTAACTGCTGACCCAGGCAGCCTTTCGAGACATGCCCAGTATGTTGTACATTGTTAAAAACCACATAAGAAAGTTTATTGGCATTCCCATGGATCTCAAGTTCAGATTCATCTCCAGTGACCTCTTATGATCAGATTTCGTGACACTGCAAGGAGAATTTGGTTTATTCAGCAGTAAATTGTCCCTGATTGTAGAGCCAAACCAAATGACTAACTGCGTTTCATGGCATGAATTTTAAGCCACATGTCATCTGATATTAATGTCTGCGGTTGTGTTCTTGTTTTTAAGGCTTTTAGCAACATCAGCTGGCCTACTTTAATGTCATAATTTGTGTTCATGAAACGAATGAACGGTTGCGAAGCATTAGAAATCATTTTATAAGCAGTGATGGCTGGTCATAATGCGAGGGCCCACTGTGGATTCCCATTTGAGAGCATCTTCCCCAGCAACAGCAATGAAGTGAGCTGTCTAGGTAGCTGGGATGGACATACCAGAAAAGTCTAGACTGGCCATCCAATGGTCGCTGACCAAGCTCCATGGCCTTCTGGATCAGAGGGCGCCAATGCAATCATTTAAGATAAGATAAGATAAGATGAACCTTTATTAGTCCCACAAGTAGGAAATTTGCATTGCTATGGCAGAAAGTGGACAGTACAAAGGTAACAGCAGCAAAAACAATAGAATAAATTTATTTGATAAGCATAAAAAACTGAAACAACCGACAAAAGAGTGCTTCTTTGGAACGGTTGGTAACTTAGTCGCTATATTTAATGATTTTCCAAACTCTTTTTTATTGACTTTTTTCAAAAAAGCACCTTGCAACAAATCAAAGGATTTTTTTTTCTATAAATCATAGCTACTTTCCATTGAAGAGACTGGCCTAAACAGGACTTTCTTGCTGTGAATGCTTGCCTGGTGCCTAAAACATTCTTTTATGATTGTGGCCTTAAATGTTTTGTTTTTTATAAGTATATTCATGATGGAGAGGTACATGAGGGGTGTGGTCAGGCCAATTTATTTTTTGACAAACATTACATCCAAAATCTCAGTTTTGGATGGCAAATAAAGGGTCTATATTACTGCTGTAAACTACCACAGCCCCCTTTAATTGTTTCTTTAATTAAGAGAAAAGAATCGCAGTTTAAACTAGTTGGTCTGAAAAATCACAAGATTGTTAAACAAAGCATGAAAATAAAGACCGACCATGAAAGAGAGACATACCAGTACCTCCAACTGGAACACAGACTAAACAAACACTGTAAACGTCTGAGTTAGTGTTTTCAGAGCGGGGATTCCTTACCAATTTCCACTGAAAAGTAGCGACAGGACTCTTAAACGCTTTAAAATTTTAAGTCATATCAAAAGCTAAAGTGAATAAAGCCCGTTATGAAAGAACCAAACCTCTCAGCACTGACCGAAACATCCAAACCCCCCAAAGAACAAGCAAACCCTCACAGGCCCCTCGGTTCCGAAGGCATGCAAATGAGCCCTTTAAACTTTGAGAGCACACTCTTAACAAGTTTAGCATGCCAAAGGTTCTACAGCAGAAATATTTACTGTTACTTACAGAGTCGAAGGCAGAAGAAGAGCTGCAGGCACTCATGTTTCAGCACAGATTCAATTTTTTTTTTGGTTGACAACACAGTGTTTTGAATCCTGTCCTGTTGCCGTGAGTGCAAATGTGACCTTCTTCATGAGCCGGCCCACTGCAGAGACAGAGAGCATGTGTGTGTGTGTGTGTGAGTGTGTGTCTGTGTGTGTGTGTGAGAAAGAGAGAGAGAGTGTGTGCTTGATTGATCATTCTCCCCCCATCCCCCCAAAAGAGGAGACAGGATTAAATGTTTCTTGAAGAGTTACTGTTTAATCTGTTTAATCAGTGCGTGTGTGTGTGTGTGTGTGTGTGTGTGTCTGTGTGTATGTGTGCGCTCTCAGGTAAACACCTTTTAACTCAAAGTGGAGCTTGATGTCATTAAAAACAGTACCCCAAAATACAGGAGTAATTCAGTATTTCTGAATTCAGTAAGTCCTTAAATATCTTAAACTCACTCTAAAAATGTATGTACTATATAACTATACACTAAAAGTACTTTTTAAGGGTGGTGTTAATTTCAGACACAAAATTAATGAACTACATTTTAATTTTACAATAAACCATCATATTAAGTATTTTAATTGTAAGTATTTTTAATTTAAAGTTTTTAAAAATATATAAGAAATATACGGATTTTAAAATGTATTTTAATTTTTTTTTTTTTGTTACACACTACATTTATACATATATATACTACATAATTATTAATGTATTACTACTAAGTCAGCTGAATCCCAGCTGTGTCACCATTTTCAAATTTATCCAATGTTTGTTGCTTTATTTACATTTTACAAATATTCATGTAAACATAAATTTTCGCATACGGTTGTAAAAACTAGCAGTGACAAATCACAATACGAAAACGAAAATTATATTAAACAATATTTTTGGATTTTTTTTTGAGGAATTGTCAACGAGTGAATACTTTCAATGGCTGACCGTTGTGCTAAATTGTTGAAATGACAAAAATCATCAAAAGACAATAAATACAAATGACTAGTTTCTGACTAAAAATTCACCAGAGTATTAGAAATCTAAACCAAAATTCTTCCTTTTTTCAGAAAATAAAATGACAACTAAGCCTACTCGATATTCAATACTCCATGACTCAAGAGAAAAGCTTTATGATGAATACTACTTTTTTGTTGTTTTATTAATGTATCTTTGTGCATTTTTATAGTTAACAGTGAGTCATACAGTGTCAGAAACAATATAAGCAAGTCAGTTTGACTTCCCTGAACAACTCTGATGCCAGTGTGGGATGGTTCAGGTCTTCAGTTAGCAGGACACTATTTGGTAAAAAAAGCAGAAAAACTTTAATAAAAGTTTTTCATAATTCCAAATGTCATAAACTTTAATAAAAATGGATAAAACTAACAGACTAAATTAAGCAACCATGGACTGCTGAAGTAAATCATACAACATATACAGTATATTGTCATATAGTAACGAACATGTACCAAAGTTTAATGCCAAATATATATGTAGTTTTTTGATTATCGGATACTGCAAATTTCCCACTTGTGGGACTAATAAAGGATTATCTTATCTTATCTTATCTTATACAACTATTCCACTAGCGTGATTTCATTACAACTATTCCTCTATGTGATTTCAAGTTTATATTAGCACCAAGCTAACGGTGCTGTACATTCCTTTTCCCACACTACAGAGGAATTCAATTCTGTCGAACAAACAGTGACAGTTTATAGATAGAGTTTAAGATGTATGGCTCAGCCAGTCAGATTTTAGAAGCTGAGCTACTGGTTTTATTATATACAGATTGTACAGTTACCACCTCCCAACCCCCCCCTCCACCCTCCAAACACACATACACTCTCACACACACACACACACCCTCACAGACTAGTGGGTGCCAGAACATCTTGTACCAAAGCTGGTCCAGATATGACCGGTGGTGCCTCGACTAAACAAAGCCTTGACAAACCACCTTCACTGCCGGGATGCTAAAATGCGGAACACTCCGTTTCCCACAGCAAGGCACCAAATAATTTCACCAAAAATGGAAGTGGTCAGGAAGTGTGGGTGGGCACAGATTACGGGGGGGACCCTTCCATCCGAACCGCAGGGCGAATCCACATTCCTGCACAGATCTGCTTCAATAACACTAAATCCAGAACGGGACGTCCACCACACTGCAGCCCGGAGCCAACATCTCTCTGAACAAGAGCGGTCACTTTCTGCTTCACAAAACAGTGGAAGTTCGCTGTCCTGACCAGTGTTTACACTGTTAAACAATTAATTTTCCTTTTAATTTTGTTTTTGCAAATATGAATAAGTGCACACACATACAAAAAAAATATTATTGTTATTT
>JBBPCZ010120907.1:0-10102 GCA_037974445.1 Brycinus macrolepidotus | reverse complement strand
TGCATTCAAATACATAGACTTTAATATGGAGCTGGTCCCCCTTTGCAGCTATAACAGCTTCCACTCTTCTTGAAAGGCTTTCCACAAGATTTTAGAGTTTCTGTGGGAATTTGTGCCCATTAATTCTGTTGAGGTCAGGCACATCCAATTATGTCTTTATGGAGTTTGCTTTGTGCACTGGGGCACAGTCATGCTGAAAAGGTTCTTCCCCAAACTGTGTCCACAAAGTTGGAAGCATGGAGTTGTCCAAAATGTCTCGGTATGCTTGATTTCATACACCTGTGGCAATGGGTATGATTGAAACACCTGAAGTCTGAATGTATATGTGTGTGTGTGTGTGTATGAAACACTTAATTGTCACTGAGAAAGGTCTGCAATGGCAATCCTGTTGTAGCAACACAATCACTGTTTAACCATCAAACAAACATCAACATCATCTGGACTAGTAAGCAGCTGCACTGGCCACACTCTGAAGAACTTCCTGTGGTGAGTAGCCCACAAAACACACAGTCATTAGGTGTTTGTGCTCTTGAAAACATTTTAGATCGATAAACTTCAAAAAACACTGCATGTGGAATACGATCTGCACTTCTGATGAAAATATAAGCAACAACCAGAAAGAGCTGCAATTCCGGTCAGAAACAGAATAAGTCAGAACAGTGCTCAGTTTGGTTTTACATGTTAATTGGTGTTACATGAGCCCCAATGACCCTTAACAACATAATATCCATGAACAAAAAATGTTCTCAAACCTGTTATATGAGGGCCCAAATTAACCCATATAAACAGTTATTAACAGTGGTTATCAGCTGTTGCCAAATGAAGGTAGATTACCAGTAATAGGTTATTTATTTATCATTAGCCTGTCTGAGATTTCCTCACCTCCTGGCCTCAAACATTTTACACAAATAAAAATTACAGCTTTTAACACCTCATTATAGAATCATGCTGAGACAACTGGCTAGCATTATATTAGGATTAACAGAAGTAATTTAACAGCTAAAGCGGATTATTCGAAAGTTCCTTATGATATATTATTAAGATGATCAGTTGTTAAGAAATAGTTAAGATTAATATGTCCCTGGATAATATTTCTAAGAATAACAAAGAATTGAGATGTTTTCCTTCACTGCATTGAAATCCTCAGCCATCTCATCTCACATTAACCATCTTTAAGATAAACTAGTATGAACTCTGTGAGGGAGGAAACTCCATCTTAGTATGATTAGCTCCCATAGACTGTGTATACGGTCTATATACAGGACGACCAAAAGTTTGAAGACACTTTCTCATGCATTGTTTCTTCTGAGATTGAAGTTGTTAATAGGGAGTTTGGTCCCTCCGTGACTGCAGTAACAGCCTCTACTCTTCTGGAAAGGTTTTACATCAGATGTTGGAACATGGCTGTTAGGATTTAACTGCATTCCCCCTCATGAGCAGTAGTGTGGTCAGGTATTAAAGATGGATGATTAGTTCTGGATGCCACTCCAGCCCATCCAGAAGTATGGAATTAGATCCTTTCAGAGAACACTATTCCATTGCTCCACCTCCTAGTGCTGGGGGTCTTATACCCCTCTATCTGACACTGAACATTGCGTATGGTGACCTTAGACTTTTATGTCTAAGGGGCAGCTGGTTAGGAATGTTGTGGGTTCGAATCCAAGGATTGCCAGTGGCACCACTGAGGTAACCTTGAACAAGGTACCGTCCCCACACACTGCTCCCTGAGTGTTGCACCGCTGGCTGCCCCCTGCTTCACTTGGTGAATGGGTTAAATGCAGAGAAAGAATTTCACACTGTTCACACTGTGTGCTGTGCCATGCCACGTGGTGCCATAATGCATGTTCACGTGTGACAAATGGACACTTTACAAACATGCGCCCTCACTGTAAATGACATGTATAGACATAGGTCAGTTACAAGGTCAAGGATGCCTACCAAGGATGATTCCACACTACCTCTGTTCTGGACCAAACCTGGAAATACCAGTGTGCTGACAGCTGATAGGCCTTATACAACTTTAAAATAAACATGTGCTGTGGAGGCAAAAGGGGAGGGGGGGGGGGGTAATCCTATTTAACTAATAATGCCACCAAAAATGACTGATTTCTGGGAGACAGAGGATAATAAAATGCCATATCTTCGATAACCATCTTCATTTTACAGGAGGGGCATTGAGGTGTTACCTGAGGACTTCAGTTCATTTTACATTATTACAGTCCCTCATATCTCGATGTTGATATATTGTATTGAACTCCATAACCCAGTCTCTGACTCACTGCCACTGCTGTGTTACAGAATGCACAGATGGCATCTTGTCAAATCTGTTTCACTGTTCCCCTTTTCTAAATTTCTTTCCTCTAAATGTCTTTCCCCAAAGAAAACAAAACAAAGTAAGAAATAAAGTAAAGAGCTATTGGGTGGAAATAAAGAAATAGAGAGTTATTGTGAGGTGTTCAGTGGCGCAAAAACACAACAACAAAGCCGAAAAACATAAAAGGCATGATACGGGGTACAGCAATAACAATGGTATTATCTCATCTTCCCATAATTATGTTTTTACTGTAGGATCAGCCAACAATAACATTTTCAGCCAGTTTTCTTTTCTTTTCTTCCTTTTTTCAGCTAGGTGATATCTTGTATCCAAGGTGTAATCAGTCTAGAGACACGGCTCCCAGAATAAACGTGTCTCTTTCTTAAACAGGGTACATGTAATTATGGGCTTTGTCCGGACCATTGTTCGGTGAAATGTCATGGGCCGGCAGGTGAGCAGGTGTCAGTGCCTGTGTATCAGTCACACACGTCCCAAGAGGAATTCCCCAGTCCGGAGATCTGTTTTGGTTGCCATGGCAATCGGCAGGACAAGGGGAGGAGAGGAACAAAAACGACAGTGATGAGCAGTCCGAGACGTTTCTCTATGAAAATACAGTATGCTAATGCAGTCTCTATGGAGAGTGGAGAATTTAAGCAACAGAATACAGGAGGCAGTGCATTATTACTAATGACATCACGGCTGTGATTCGGTCGCAGGCATGAATTAAAGGCGAGTACCACAGGGCATCACAGCTGTGATGTTCTTTGCAATAACGCGTGAGTGTTGTATTGCGTTTATAAAACGGTTCTACAAAATGAAGAAAAAAGTAAAGCCCTGGGTTTTCTGTTAAATGTGCTTTAATATGGGCGATTCCTTCCACCAAGAAAAGTAGAGCATTTTGTGCTGCGGGTAGAACCGTAAAACTGTCAGGTTCAGCTCAGCTTTTCCAGTTTTTACCAGATTTACCTGAACATAATTTTCACAGCATTTCACAGCCCATCTCATTTAGCTGCTGGCCGAAAAGTTTACATGGGGCCTATGACAGGTTGGTTATTTGATGCAAAATTGATAGAAAATCTAACCAAGCAGGCTGTAGAGTGAAACCTAATAAGAATATCTAAGGTATTTGTTTTCTGTTTTGTACACTAAAGTTGAAAATTACTAACATTTAGCTGCAGTGCTTTGCCAATATAGCGCTCGGAGGAGTGATACAGTTATGATTAAAAAATAGCAGTTAATCCCGACGGCACCATATGATTGATTGGGAATCGTTCTACCCATGCTGTTATCAGTGAAAGTTAATTAGTGATAATCACAGTGTTGCGTTGGAACTCTAAAATAGAAGTTCTGTTACTTCTATTACTTTTATTGCTCTTGACTTTCATTGTGCCCCACGGTGATGCAATGGGTAGCGCTGTTGCCTCACACCTCCAGGGTTGGGGATTTGAATCCAGGTCCTGGTCTTGTGTGTGTGTGTGTGGAGTTTGCATGTTCTCCTCGTGGTGGAGTGGGTTGTCTCTGGTTTCTCCCACAGTCCAAAAACATGTCAGGTGAATTGGGGATTCTAAATTGACTGTAGGTGTGAGTGAAGTGTGTGTGCGCCCTGCGGTGGGCTGGCGCCCAACCCAGGGTGAGTCCCTGCCTCATGCCCATTGACCCTGGGATAGGCTCCGGGTACCCATGACCCTAGTAAGGATTAGGTGGTTACAGAAAATGAATGAATGAATGACTTTTGTTGCTTTTTGACTATACATCTGGTTTGCGCTTAGTGGGAGGATCATTTGTTTTTCAACAGGACAATGACCCCAAACACACCTCCAGGCTGTGTAAGGGCTATTTGACCAAGAAGGAGAGTGATGGACAGCTGCGTCAGATGACCTTGCCTCCACAGTCACCCAACCTAAACCCAGTTGAGATGGTTTGAGATGAGCAGAGTGAAGGCAAAGCAGCCAACAAGTGCTCAGCATCTCTGGGAACTCCTTCATGATTGTTGGAAAGCCATTCTAAGTCAATACCTCATGAATCTGAATGAAAGAATGCCAAGAGTGTGCAACGCTGTCATCGAAGCAAAAGGTGGCTGCTTTGAAGAATCTAAAGTATAAAACATATTCTGGTTTGTTTAACTATTTTTTTGTTTACTGCATAATTCCATATGTGTTCCTTCATCATTTTGATGTTTTCAATATTACTCTACAATGTAGAAAATAATAAAAACAAAGGAAAACCATTGAATGAGAAGGTGTGTCCAAATGTTTGACTGGTAGTGTATATATTTAACTTTTATTACTCGTTAGCTAAATTAGCCTTATAGCTCCTGTTCAAAGGTGCAAAAAAAAAAAACTTTGGACACCAAACATTTCTTGGGCGATCAACCAGGTCAATTAGGTTAATTCAATCAATAACTAATCCTTTAAAGTGATTGCAGGCCATCAGCTAGCCGAACAATGTCTTCTTGAGGCAAACGTCTTGTGATTTAGGCATAAAAAGGGAAATTCTTTTCATGAAATAAACAAAAAAAAAATTGGCAGAACTAAGTGCAAAGTCAATAGGAGATTAGGAACATTCCTGTTAGGCAGTTCTCACGTTGAGCTTACATAAATCTTTCAGACTGATATCTATAAATCTGAAAGAGGCCATTAAAGATGTCCCAGTTCCTCACTTGGTAACACTACTGATGTTTCAAGACAGGCACTCCAAATGTGGAAAAAGAATTGGATCAGATGGCATTAACTAAATATCATTTTCCCTTCCCGCCCTTTTTATGACCCACTTGGCCTATGAGTATCAGAGACCCCTTTCCCAAAGCAATGGTGGAAAATAACTGAGCATGACTTAAAGTTCTTCTTTAAGTCGTTTTTAAAGATTTATGTCTGTGGTGGCATAAACTTTACTACACTATGAATAACAAATTCAGTCTTGCTGTCTTTTACAGGCAAATCGCAGACATTCAGCACTGTTTCACTCGTCAAAAAATGTATCAAAGAATAAATGTAGTTCGTTTTAAACCACATAAAAAAAACTACTGCTTTTGTACAAATGTTCCCACATGTTCTTTTCAGTGAAAAGGTCCAGTCAGTGTCATGCTGGTGTTTATGGTTTTTTGTCTAATTTGATACATTTTATTGTGTGAAATGTGAAAAATGTGTAAAAAATGTATTTTAATGATAAAGTCAAAGTGTTTGGCAAGGCTCAAGTAATTGTAACGCAAATACCAACAGAAAAGAGTAGGAAAACAGGAAAACCAAAGTCAAGTTAATATAAACAGACATTACAACAGTGAAACCTGAATAAATAGGTATATGTGTTATATTGGATGTACAGGATTAAAGGTAATGAGGTTAGATAGACTTGCTTGCAGAATCTGAGCGAATCTGTTACTTGTAAGACAGATTGTATTGTAGAGAGCCCTACTGTATGTGTGTGTGTGTGTGTGTGTGTGAGAGAGAGAGAGAGAGAGAGAGAGAGAGAGAGATAGAGAGAGAGTTTTTAGTGTGAGTACATGAAGAAGCTACGCTCCATTCCCAGGTGGTAGGAATTAACAGGATACCTCATTGTTTATATTTGAAACACAAGACGCGCATTCAGAGAGCACAGGAATACGCCTCCTCATGGACCGTCCATTTCTGTAGCACACACACAAACACACACACACACACACAGAATCCAGAGAGACACAATAAGTTTCACTTCATATGCACTGGAGAGCTTTACGGAAAACTAACCAGAGGGTATAAACATGAACAATTTTTTTTCTTTTCTAGACATAAAGTAAAACAATTATCCAAGTTACACACTCTGTGTTAGTCATGGACTTTGCAGGAGTGATGACTTTTCATCATGCTATGTGTGACTAAATATAGTGAATGATTAGTTCCCTGAAATTAAACGTAATTTCATATTAGTATTCAGTGATCATATCTGTTATAATTTTCACCATGTGAGGAATATTTGCCTTCATTTTGGGGTAAATGCTTCCTCATTACTATGTGAAGTGCTCTGTGTTAGGGGCTGCAGTAGCAGCATATTGCCCTCTAGTGCAGATGCACATTACTGCACTGTCGGCCTCTTCCAGGGTGCTTGTTTGAATAAGAGCATCTGCTTGGCCCATTTACTCTGATGCAGCCTTTCTCCTTTCCTGAAACCGATCGGTGCACTGGCTTTGTCCTCATCTCTCATATATTCACTCTAGTCTCTTTTCCTCTCAAAGTTATTCTTCTCTACACCAGCCCGAAGCTGGTGCTTCCTGCTCCTCCTCAGCTCGGGTTCCAACACGCGACCCCTTTTTCACTTGTGTGGCACTCATGCCAGAACTCTTTTTGCCTCCTGTTGACCTCTCAGTGTTAGTCATTATATACACTATACATGAAGCACTGCAGGGTCAATGTCTCAGAATGGGGTCAATGTCTCAGAAACAACCTCAGTCTTGGTTGGTTCAAATTGCAGGGCCAATGGTATCACTATCGAAAGTCTTTTTTTAATAGAATTATGCTCGATCTAGGTATGAATGGCTGCTATATATGTATGATACACACACACACACACACACACACACACACACACAAATGTATATATAGAGAGAGAAAGAGAGAGAGAGAGAGAGAGAGAACAGATTATTTTGATGCTCCAGTAATGATTTACTAGCCCTAAAATGTCGTTGGACATTAGTACACCAACCAAATAAATTGTTTTTGCATTAACTTACATTAATACATCTTACCATACTTATTTTTTGGACAGCAACACTACCTTCCCTGTTCATGAACTTGTGCTTGTGAAAATGGTCCATTGCACCAAGCAGAGGTGGAAGATGAAGAAGAAGCAGACTAGAGAAAGGCAGCTGAGAGAAGAACTAAGCATTAGCGTTGTTCAGTAGTGAAATGAAACAGACTGTCACAGCTGAGCTGAGGAATAAAGCCATGCAAAATAACTTCACATTAATCTTATCTCCCATATCATCACTAGTTATACATATGATTAGATTAGATCTAATTATTAGACCCACATATTGTCATGTGTATGTTAACACAGGGTCAACATTACAATGAAATTGAATTGGACTAGAATAAAACAGATTAAACAGATAAACTGAAGATATGAAAAAGAAACAAAATTAAAAAGTCAGAAACAGGGAAAAGTATGGACATGTACATATGGGGTGGAGGTGTAGTGTAGGCACTAATGTTGCACATTAGACAGTGATGAGTGTAAATACCAGTAATTGCACACTGGGGGAAAAGTGACAAGTATGAGTAGCAGTAATTGCATCTTGGGATTAGGTAAGTAGTTTCATACACTGAAGTGAAGTCACACTGCATGTAGCAGTGTAGTCTCTAACAATATTGCTCATATTGCACATTTACTGAACAGAAGGAGTGTGTAAACAGTACAGAACATCAGTCCTGGTTAGTGGTGTGCATGAAAAACAGTAAGCAGTGCAGGCATAATAAGAAACAGCACGGATTGGGTAATGGGAGTGCTGTGGTGTGTTTGTGGTCTGTTCAGTTCAGGCAGAGTAAGCAGAAGTGGTGTATTGATAAACAGTTCAATATGAAATGTTTAAGCGTTCGAGCTGCAGAGTCTGATGGCCTGATAATAAAAACTGTTCTTGAGTCTTGTAGTCCGTGCAGCCATGGTCCAGTATTGTCTGTCAGACGATAACAAGGACAACACCTGGCGTGCTGGATGGCTGTGGTCTTTGATGATGCTGTGAGTCTTTCACAGGCACCGTTGGAGGTGGATGTCCTGAATGGCAGGGAGACCCTTGCCAGTGATGTGCTCAGCCGCCTCCACCTCTCTCTGTAAAGATTTCCAGCTGTTAGCAGAGCAGTTCCCATACCCTGCTGTAATGCAGCCTCTCAGCATGCTCTCGGTTGTACTCCTGATGAAGGTTGAGGTGATGTTGGCTTTCATGCCAAACTTCTTTACCCTCCTCAGGAAGCAGAGCCACTGGCGAGCTTTCCTGACCACAGTGTCTGAATGAAGGGTCCAGGAGAGGTCTTCTTTGATGTTCAGAATCTTCTGACCCTATCTACCTCAGCACCCCTGATGTGGATGGGCTGGTGTGTCCCCTTTCGGTCCCCTGTAGTTCCCTATCATCTCCTTAGTTTTACTGACTTGAGAGAGAGCTTGTCGTCCTGCACCATTTATTTAGCACCTTCACCTTCTGTCTGTAGTCCATCTCATCATTGTCTGTGATGAGGCCCAAGATGCCTGGGTAATCAGCGAATTTAATGATGATGTTGGAGCTTTCTTAGCAACATAGAGCAACATGAGTGAGGAGTACAAGAGGGGACTGAGTCCACAGACCTGCAGTGTACATGTTCAGGATCAGCGAGGACGAAGTGTGGCTGCCAGTCACTACCTGGGGTCAGTCTGGAAGCTCAAGTCCAAGATTATCAAGCTTGGAGACAAGTTTTGCAGGGATGATGGTGTTGAATGCCGAGTTGTGTTCAGTGAAGAGCATTCTCACATACGTGTTCCCTTTTTCCAGGTGGGCAAGGGCAGCGTGTGTCACACACTTGATAACGTCCTCTGTGGCCCTGTTTGTTCTGAAGAGGGTCCAGGGCGTCAGGGAAGGAGGAGCAGATGTGATTTTTGATCAGCCACTAGAAACACTTCATGATGACTGATGTCAGTGTAGTCATTCAGATGGGAGACCACTGGTTTCTTGAGGAGGGGAAAGATGGTGGATACCTTGAAGGAAGTGGGAAAGGTCTCAAGGAAAGGTTGGTGAACACCTCCGTCAGCTGGTCAGCGCAAGCTTTAAGAGCACAGCCTGTAATACCATCTGGTCCGGGAGCTTTGTGAGGGTTGTGAGCTTTCTAGGATCAATAGGACAGCCTCACTGCCTATGCAAAGACATGTGACAGGTTCTTTGTCGACTGCATCGAAATGAGCATAGAAGGTGGTGAGACACTGAACACTGACTATGTTTTTCTTTTCATAAGCAGTGATACAGCGTAAACAACGCCACGAGTGGTTGTTGGACTCCACTTTATCCCTCTAGTCCCTCTTGGCCTTCCTGATGGACTTCCGGAGATTGCATTTGGCTGCAGTCACCTTAATTAAAGACAAAGGTCCATGCTTTGAGCTTACCACAAATCTCACCATTTACCCAGGGTTTCTGGTTTGGATATGTGCAGATGGTGGTTTGAGGAACAACATCCCAAGTGTACACTCTATGGACAAAAGTATTGGGACACTCCTCTTAATTACTGAATTCAAGTGGCCCCTTACAAGTCAAGTCAAGTAGGTTTTTATTGTCATTTCAACCACATACACACAGTACATAGTAAAAACGAAACAACGTTCCTCCAGGACCACGGTGCAACACAAGAGCAAAACAGAACACAAGTGCAACAATACAACTAAACGAGACAAGACAAGACAACGTTCAGTGTAATTGACAATGGCTACATTGAGGATGAAAACAGTAGTTTGACCAGCACTGTATTCTAGAAGCAGAGATGTGCAAAGATGCAGAACAGAGTTTACATGTGCCCAAAAATGCAGAACAGCAATAAATATGATTGTGCAATTTTAGAACAGCAAAATTGCTTTACTTCCAGTGAGAGATAATCTTAATGCTTCAGCAGACCAAGACATTTTGGACAACACCATGCTTCCAACTTTGTGGACCCAGTTCGAGGAAGAACCTTTTCTATTCCTGCATGACTGAGCCCCAGTGCACAAAGCGAGCTCTATAAAGACGTGGCTGGATGAGTTCGGTGTGGAAGAACTTGACTGGCCGCACAGAGCCCTGACCTCAACCCCATCCAACACCTTTGG
>JBBPCZ010120906.1:0-10102 GCA_037974445.1 Brycinus macrolepidotus | reverse complement strand
ATCAGCCTGTACAAGCGCATGCTCGAGCTTGACTGTGCTAAAAACAAAACTTGAAATAAAAAAACTAAAGCTTGAAACTGAGAAGCTTGAGCATGAAAAGAAGGTATTGCCATACGTTCACCAGTCTTTAATCAATATGTGTGCGCCATCATTGAATTTTCACTTTCCATTTGTAGGAAAGGGAGCAAATAAACAAAGATATGACAAAGTATCAATGTGTCCATAGTCTGTATCTTTTTTTTTAAATTATTATTAAGTGAAAAACTGCTGTGTGATGGCCTCTCTCAAGCACGCCCTGTGCGGTGGTCGAGGGTCAAAGGGTCAACAATATTGGGGGTCATAGGTATCAGGACTGGGGTCTTTTCCCTTCTGATGGTGGTGGTGATGTGTAGAACCACACATGCTGAGACCACCTGACAGGCCCTCTCTGGCTTCACACGTCAAAACGTGCCTTCAAGATTCCAAAAGTCCGTCACAAAGCCTTTATAGCTATTCCTGAAGACGCGTAAAGAAATGACAGGAAAGCTTGTCTAAGAGAGTTCAGGCTGTCATTTTCCTACAAAATGTAAAGAAATGAGTGGGGCTCAAGACACAGTACTGTATTTGGGAACTCACCTGCACAACAACCTGCTTTGAAGAACTGTTTTTGTGATGTCACAAAACTTACATAGGCCCATTCTGTCATGTTCGGGCTGTACCCATTCAGGAGAGAGGCACAGGCGCGGATTTCCATGTCGTTTCTGTTGCTTTTATTAAACATAAACAAAACAGGCACAAAGGCCAAAACTCCAACAACGACACAATACCAACAGGTACAGCTTTAAATCACAGTGAGGGTGTACAGACACCACTGACAAAAACTAAACCCTTTTTATACTAGTGTGAATAACCTAACACCCAACCAAAACCTAAACACAATTAGTCCTTAATCCCTGGCCGCCCAAGAACCCTTACTCCTGAAGCCGACAAGGGAAGACATCACCCACGTGTCAAAATAAGAGTCCCTGCATGTCCTTACTAGTGGCAGCCTCTAGCGGCCGCTGATTGGGGACATTACACATTCAGCCTCCATCAGTTTAGCCATGCCAGTTTAGCCCCTGTGTGTGTGTGTGTTTGCGTGTGTTCTAACTGGGGAAGAGATGATCAGGATGTTGTATGTGAAGAAGGTGAGGCGGTGGAGGCAATGTGATGCTCTGATGTTCTGCTAGAGAATCTTGGGTCCTGTAGGGTGACCAGGTTTGAGCTTGTGAAAAAGAGGACACCCTGGTGCGCACGCGTGTTTTTGTTGGGGGGGGTGGGGGGGGGGGGTTTGGGGCGGGGATGGTTAAACGAAAGCACGGGTATTTATTTTGTAAATCGTCAGTGAATTTACAACGGCGGTTAGGCATTTTACACTGCAGATATCGAACGCTATGTGATTCTTGTAACCAAGGAAACCGATGGCAGTGATTGGTGCTACTTGCGGTGCTGATCAATTAATCTTTTTTTTAAGGTTAAGATGAACAACCAGTGATGGTAGGCTGACAACGTGCCGGGAGATTTCAGGGAGATATTAGAAGCCCAAAACTGCTACCTCGCTCAACAACCCCCCCATATCTCTTGGATCCACTAGCGCGAGTGGAAGTGAACAGGCATGTAGTGTAGTAACTAGTTTATGAGAGATGCCCATGACGTGACGAATGTTTAGGCAGCTCAAAATCCCGGACAATTCTAAAACCCCGGCCGGACGCAATTTCCAGGTCTCAAAAAGAGGACATGTCCGGGGAAAAGAGGACGTCTGGTCACCCTACAGTACACTAATAAAGAATTCAGTTGTTGTTTGTAGAGCATGTGTGCTTATTTTCATTCATAAAATCAACAAAACATTATTTAACCAGGGACACCCAAACTTTTGCAAACAACTGTATATGGTCACTGTCCATGAAAAACATGCATATCTAAATGATAGCGTTACAGAAGAAGGCGAAACTGTTGTTTACTTCTACCGTGAGTTAATGTAAAGAAAATCTTTGGAGCATTTTTATTGGTTCATTTATCATGAAGGTTTCTCACAGTGTGTAGGACAGCTTCTGTGTTTAAATGGTATAAAAAAATTGAAACAACTGGAGGTTCATTTTTTTAACCGTGAAAGATTCATAATTCATAATTGAATCTATATATCTATCTATCGATCTACCTATCTATCTACCTATTTATCTATCTATCTATCTATCTATCTATCAGAAGTAGAATCAGGTGTTGTGATGTGCATTTGTGATGAACCTGACCAGAAGGTTTCAGTACTTTTACTGGTTTTCTGCTAGCATCGTCAGGACTTCTCTGAAGAGATAAAATCACTGCTCTAATTAGTGGATGTGTCGTACTGGCTGAGCGTATCTTTCTGTCCCACACATGGAAGTACAGCTCAAAGAAAAGACAAGGAATGAATGATTAATATCTGATGCTAATCAGCAGAAATTACCCTTCATAACAAAATGGAGACCAAGAGATGAGTCACAAAGACTTTTACTCGTACAGTTTGGGCAGATACGCTAGTGTTTAGATGCAACAACAATACCAAGCTTTCCCAGATAGAGGTTAAGGTCAGGGTCAGTAAGAGTAAGGTTTAGGACTCAGGAGATAAGGCCTCGCAGATATGGTTTAGGACATGATATGTTTTATAAATTTATATATACATATATAGTATACTCCTGTGATTAAACCCTTCAGACATCTGGTTCCTATCACGACTACTGGGAACAGTTCTGACTCCAAAATCACGCATTTTACCTTAAACCACTCTGAATGACTTTGTTTCCATCTTAACTATTTAATTAAGCAGACATTTGGAAATACTGGTGAGAGAAGTCTGAGAGAAGTGCTAATTTAGATAAACTCTTCTTTATTAGATTAGTAATTGCTGTTAGCCTGACCTTTGACTAACATGACCTCATTCTTTGCATAAGAAAGAACATATAGCTGAATTTTTAGGAGGCTTCATTATCTCTGCATCTACTACTTGAAAGGTGGAGCGTGGAAATGTATGTTTGGTGGGTGGTAGTAGTCTAGTGGGTAAAACACTTCCCTGTGAACCTGATGACTACAAAGTTGCAGATTCAAACCCCCACTTTCTACCATTGTGTCCCTGAGCAAGACACTTAACCCTCAGTGTCTCCAGGGGGACTGTCCCTGTAACTAATGACTGTAAGTCGCTCTGGATAAGAGCATCAGCCAAATGCTACTTTACCTTTACCATCTGGAAATACAAAACACCTGTCTGACTTTGTATCCCAAGGTCCAGTTTCTGTTCTCCTGTGCTGGTCACTGGATGGGGTGGGTCAGATATAGTGTGTGTTCACTCTTCCCTCCTCATTGTCTCTCCTTCTATCTCACCATCATCCCTAACCAGTGTCATGCTCAGACTCTCAGACCCTCATCGGAAGTTGCTATGGCAACGTTGCCGGAGAGAACAGCTTCTTCTCCTGTGTCTCTCGCTCTCTCCTCCTCACATCTCCTCCTTTCACAGTGAAGCGTCTGAGGTGAGGGGCTGAAGATCACAGGGTGTGTGGCAATGATTTAGCAGTTTGAGTTCTGAGTGAGTACCTTTCTCTGGACCCTGATGAAAGTGCTAACAATTAAGGATTTATCAAATGTTTTTTTAGATAATTTGAAAAAGTAAGGTTCTAATCTAAAATTAAAAGCTCTGTTTTTATGTATGGGACGGTATTTGTTCAAATCTGAAATTCCAGCCTCTGATTTTGTCTTGAGAACTTGTGGATCATGAGTTTGTGAATTAGTCTAGTCTATATGTATAAGCTGCTTGACTAATGTATTTGATGTGTTTGTCAGACGATATACATTCTCTCTATGTATTTATATGTTGTTGTTGGTGGAGCAACACCTTGTATATCCATTTTTGTTGTTATAGACTTTTTAAAAATAATTTTCATTTTGAATGGACTTACAGAAATTGTCTAAAATTACTTTTTTAAGGGTGTTTTACACTGAACGTTTTTCTTCAAAATGAGGTTTTGTTCCACTATATAAAATATATGAGTTATTTACTACACCTGTCAGCGGTTTTGATGTTATTGCTGATCAGTATATATATCAATATATATATTTCAATTCTTAAGTCATAAGAGTTATTCCATGCCAACTCACTCAGACCTTTACAGCCTTTACAAAAACAACAAACTGGCAAAAAAATCCATTTAATAAACACAACCAGGCAAAAATTAAAAATCTCCAAATTTGTTTGAAGTTACAATGTTTTTACGCTTTTTATAAATTGAAGCTCACGCAAGTTTAACATTAAACTTAAGTGGGATGTTATATGAACATTCTTTTAAGTCATAGTTTAAACACATTGTTCATTAAACATATATATATTATGCAACATCTTTTGAGCAGTCTGCTTAAGAAGATGTGGTGAGTTCAGAATGAAATGTGGGTCAGATTCATGAATATAGACACTGTTTTCAATGACAAAATTTTGAAAAAGGTTTTGGTCTAAAACTATTTTTTTATCCATTCAATGTGGAGAAATTCAAGCAAGCTTTGTAATACAAAACAGTCTCTAAAAAACTTTTTTTCTAGATGTAACACTATTTTACATGATCAACATTACATATAAAAACTCAGAAAACTTATTGGGCTAAGTCTATAAAAAACTAAAATTGAGCTAAGTCTTTATTGGGCTAAGTCTTTACTAGGGGTCTAAGTCTTCATTGGGCTAAGTCTTTACTAGGGGTCTAAGTCTTCATTGGGCTAAGTCTTTACTAGGGGTCTAAGTCTTTATTGGGCTAAGTCGTTACTAGGGGTCTAAGTCTTTATTGGACTAAGTCTTTACTAGGGGTCTAAGTCTTTATTGGGCTAAGTCGTTACTAGGGGTCTAAGTCTTTATTGGGCTAAGTCTTTCCTGGGGACTAAGTCTTTATTGGGCTAAATATTTACTAGGGGTCTAAGTCTAATTAGCTATAATTAACATTATTTTCTGTGCAGGTGCTAAAGTGAATCTACACCACAGCAGGGCCCAGACGATCCATAACTCTTCACCCCCAGGCCGGGTTAGTGCGATGTCCACTTCAGCTCCCTCCATGCCGAGCTTAGTGTACCCCAGCTCCGGCAGCTTGGGGTATGAAGTGGGGGACAAGACCACCACCCCTGCTGCCCTCCCCAGCCCTCCGGCCAGGGAAGATTTCATGCACGCTCACAACATCATCATCGTCATCATATTCTGTGTGGTGTGCTTCCTGTTGCTGGTGGCCTTTTTCTACGCTTTCTGTTTCCGATGCACGCTGCAGTCTTCACCCAAGGACAGCCGCACTGATGCAGGCTGCAGTGTGGAGAGGGAGGACGCCACCTTCAGGCGGAGCTCCTCTGGCCCTTCTCTGGGAAACACTATATGAAACGAGTCAAAAAGCCTATCATCCATTATCACTCTTTCTCACTGTCATTGGAAAACATTATGTGATATTATGGTGATATGCGATTAGAACCAGCTAAACTACATTTCCCATCATGCAACAGAGACGTTTCAATGGATGAGCTCAGTGGAGGACCTAAAACTTCTGCTGTTTCAAACTTCAACTTCTTTCATGAGCTATGACCCCTCCTAGGAATATCATAAGAACATCATAATCATCTGTTTTCCTGTTTTCACTCTTAAGTGCTGGCAAATATATTTATTCAAAATGTCATATATGATTGTTAGTTATTCTGAGTACTTTTGAGACACTTAAAAGTGGGGGCTACGTGTGAAAATAATGTTAACTAAAGCATTCACCCAAATTGAAGCTGAAAGTCTGAACGCTTTTCACCTTGTTTTATTTCAGTTCCAGTATCAAGTAGGTTTACTGTCATTTCAACCATGTACACAGTGTAATGAAACAATGTTCCTCCAGGACCATACGCTGTGGTAGACGGCTAAAATATCAATAACTTTGTCAACATTCAGATATTTGTGGACCTGACTGTACGTCACACAGCAAGGGCTCTCTGGATCTATATAACCTTCTCATTAGGCCAGTGGCATTTCAGTCAGTAACAATGTGACTGTTAAAATATTAAATATGTCATTTTTGCCATCCAAATAGACAGTCTAACAAACACTTAGGCTAATGTTAGATGCTTATGAGATGTTTGATGTGAAACTTAAAGAGTTCTTCACAATGGTGGTGAGAAGTTTCTCAAAACCATGTCAATGAAAACGATGTCCGTATTGTCAATTATGAGACTAAACCAAGTGTTTACATAGTTTGAAGACATCAGCTGCCATTTACTCTGTGTCAAAATTTCATAATGAACAGACCAATAGAAATGATCCAGCATGACCATATGAAATATTATTACATTTATTTACTTTAAAAGTTATGACAGTTTTCCTTTCTTGGAGATTTTGTTCTGACAGCGCAATATGCTTTCAAGTGTGTTATAATATTTAATGCCGTGTGCTTCCTGTTCTGTTAACCCATCTCCAGGAAAATAGTCCATTATGTAAATGCAATCAATGTCCCCATACCTTCATACCATATGTTACACCTTTTTGGAGTGTTTTGTCATTTGTTTCAATAAACATCACAGGCAGAACATCAGAATTATGAAACTAGCCCAAATTTTATTGTCTGACAGCTTCTAAACATTCTACAAGGGTCACGCAGAAAAAGCCCCCTGATCACATAACCATTATATTTTGTGAGTGAAGTTTTGAAATGTCATCCATTTCATCATGTAATCACCATGAGCTGCAGAAGCAAATGTCAATTAGTGACTTCATTTCAATATGCGTAAATTACATATTTCACATCTTTACAGTAATTTTACACACAGCTACATTCACACTATCACAGAGAAATAAACAATGCAATCTAATGAAAACACAGAGAAACGTATTTAGACATAATATCACAACCTTTTCGGTACGTTGTGCATTAAAAGCTCTAACACTAAAGCAATCCGAGGTGAGGTAACCGAGTATTTTCTGCCCTGTAGAGTTTAGTTCCCACCCTTGTCTAACACAGTTAATCAAGACCTTCAGGACCATCTGAATATTACAAATCTCCAGATTCAGGAACAACGATGTAACGAGTTAAATGAACATTCCAGCATTTTTCATCCTAATCTCTTTATGCCGTGTCTGTGGTGTACAGTTGATTATCAAGAACAGTGTTTTTGATTCGAGACCTTGTTGTTAAAAAAGAAAAAAAAAGTCCTTTATTCTGGAATACAGTGGGAAGCTGCTGAATAAACAGGTAAAATGAGTGACAATGAAAAGCAAAATCAAAACAATAACAGGGCGCCCCAGTGCCCCATCCAGATGCACTTGAAGGGCCCCATAACCTGGATGTGATGAGTTAGATTAGGGTCAGAGCTAAACTCTGCAGGGTGGTAGATCTCCAGCATCCGGACTGCCATAGTACTCTCAGTAATGTGGGATTTTGATATTTAGCCATTCTATCATATAAAAAAAGAATCTTATATAAAGAGTATTACATTTAACTTAGATGTTTTAGATGTTAGATATTTTAACTTGTTTTATTTTTTACTTCATGACATAATGCAGATTCTTTCAAGACATACTGTTATAGAATAAAATCTCCTCTAGATAAAATAAAAATATATATTGCAAAGGAGACTTACAGCTTCATCTACAAATACCTCTGACTGAACAATTCATGTCATGAACACGCTCTACAAAAATGTGCTCCATAAAATCATGCTAAAAGAAGCTTTACATAGAATGTGAACTGTATAAATGTTTACTGATAGAGCTCAGCAACTGCCCACTGACTTATAAGAGTTCTGAGTCACTGAGTTTTCTGTATAGGGAAATAAGTCGGAATGATTGTCTGTGGTAACTGATCATACACTACAGGTGCAGCAGATGGAGATTAGGTTGAAAATGCTAGAGTATCACTTTAATGCAGGGAAAAGGAAAAGCTGCAGAGTTTCTATATACATTTCAATAGTTTTAGGTGTAAACACACTAAATCAATCCAAAACCTACAGGACATCCAGTGCAAAGCTAGTGTCTGTGCGAGTCTCTGGTGGCGTCTGCCTCAGGATATAGAGCACATGGTGCTTTTTTCTGAGCAGCGTGAGTCACAGGAACCTTCAGGAGACTCCAAGATTGAATCCCGGCCATCAAACTCTGGAGACTCCATGTCAATATGAGGGTCCTGGAGACCACCGTCCTGCAAGACATCCTTATTATGAGACTGAGACAGACACAGACAGATATATAGACATACACAAGGCAGGGAGATTGACGGGAAATATTGTAGACAGCTGACAGTCTGTGTGGTCCAGGCACAAATGAAGCCCTGTACTGGATTATATTAGTAAAGACGTTCCACAGAAAACCCTTCCAGGATGAATGTAGCTTGTGTCTGGATAACAAGCCAAATATAATTTAGTACTGCTGGAGAGATTACATCTCCTACCTCACAGCTGTTCGATTTGATTACAATCCAAAGCATCAAATGTCAAATTGCACCACAATTTGATTTGAACAAGAAATTAAAAAAAAAAAAAGTATTTTTATTTTTATAAAACTATTACCACAGTAGTGGAATAGAGATACTTACAACTACGTACAAAGCTTTCCTGTAGTATTTTATAGTATTCAAAAAAATATCCATACACACCTAGAAAAAAAGGTATCAAACTGTCAATGGACAGGGAGGTGCCCCTTGCATCACTGGTACTTTTTCAGTACATTTCATTTGGGAACATAATTATACTAATTGTTTTCTTTATGGTCATACATTTTTAACTATACTCCGGGCTTTTTCATTTTTCTATTTAAAAATGTGATGATAATGTAAAAAAATACCACTCTATAATAGGAAAAACCTATTTAAAATAAACATTTGGATCTTAAGACCATTGTTGTACCTTTGAGGGTACATTTACATTGTTTGTAATATATGTGTTGAATAAATATGTACTTGAACAGCACCCTGCACACTTTCTTTTCATGCCTGTTTCTTAACAATTAATTAACCATTAGAAAGTAGTTAATAATGTTCTAGTAAATGGAGGCATAGAGTCTGTAAGCAGACTTAGAGATGCGTTATAAACCTATTTATATATGTAAATAAGATCTTCTGTGAATCCAATTAACTGTTTGTTGACTATTACTAGAATCTATTTTCATTTTCTCTACAGAATCACAGTCTGTGCAGCTGAATGACTGCATGCAGGTTGAGGCAGTGCAGTGCACGACTGCCTTTCTTTACTGGTTGTGGTCTTTATGGAAAAAAAGATACGACATTTTTTTTCTTCTGCATTGAATGTCAATAAAAAGACCTGTGCTTTTTCTCACCTTGCTGACAGACATCTCCTCCACTCTTCCCTCCTCCATGGACTCCTCCAGAGAGTTGCCGGACGTTTCCATCTTGATACGATGGGAGCGGATAGACTTCACATCATCCTCATCCTCACCTGCCACGGACGGGAACACCTGGCCAAAGACAGGAAATCCCTTAGAGAACCAGATGGACAGAAAATAAGAAACGTGTCAACATCCAGTGGCACTGTGTACTCATGGGACACTGAAGTGGAGCCCAGAGTGAAGACATACATGCAGTATAGACAGAAGGTGATGGTTCAAACTTTGAAGACAAGGGTAAACACTGATATTTAAAGTGTGACTTAAGAACTGTTCGAGCTGGGTTGGTTTTACTAGCAGAGGTTGTACAATGTAATCTGTAGCCTAAATTCTCACAAATAGCCCAAATTAATATGCCATCGCTGGATCGCCACATTCAGTAACAACAGCGACATGCCACATGGCCGTGCATTTTACCACGTTTTGTTATTCCGTTAGCATGCGGTCAGCATGAACAGGACTGAGGAAGCTTCACATTTGTCTGTTTACAGGCCAGTCACACCAGGTAAGGGTGGGTCATATGGGAAAAATATGATCACAATATGATACATGATACATACAATACATGGACAAAAGTATTGGGACACACCTCTAAATTATTGAATTCAGGTGGCCCCTTACTTCCAGTGAAGGTCAATCATAATGCTTCAGTATACCAAGACATTTTGGACAACACCATGCTTCCAACTTTGTGGACCCAGTTTGGGGAAGAACCTTTTCTATTCCAGC
>JBBPCZ010120905.1:0-10103 GCA_037974445.1 Brycinus macrolepidotus | reverse complement strand
AAGCTGCGTTCCTCTCATATGATTGGTAGGTGAAATAAATTGGCTCGAAAATATTAAACCGCATGCGCAGGCTCTAATTTTTTATTTTTTTTTCCCTCACGGCCGCACGCCGGAGATCCGGCACGGTGCCGGAATACTTTAAGCCCTGCAGTCAAAAACACATGTGCAACGCAGCATGCCGAAGCTGTTTATAAGATCTTGTAGGCCTGTATATGTCTGTTGTTCAGTAATTGGGGTCAATCAACTCACATCAAAGGTTATGATAAGACTGATTGCTCATCAAATCATCATCAAGACCTTAATCATCATTATCAGCAATCACTCAATTTGAGTTTGTTTGTTCTCCTTCTAGCTTTGTGTGGTTGATGGTCGAGATCGCCTTGCCACTCCAAATGTCCCATAGAGCTCATATGGAGTGTAATTACACTTTATGGAAGATCCAGGGTGCCAGAATAAAGCTGAAAAAATACTGGAACTTTAGTGGGTAAAATGCAATGGGGAATTATGATTGTAACTTAAAAGAGCAACTATGAAATACAAAGAAAGAGGAGAAAACAGTTGGAGAATACATTTGGAAATGAAATTAAATTTAAATTAAGATTTTTTTTTCTTTAACATTCCTTACATTTACCATCGCTGCACATATTTCTAAATGTCCAAACCTCCTATTTTTAGGATTGTCAGTAAATTCCTCAACTAGCTTTACTCCCAGTTCTCTAAAACAGAAGACCTAAAAGGAAAGCTCTTTTTCTGACCCTCATTTTGAGACTATGCCACACAGAAGGGACGTATGGGTGAGTAGCAGAACATCAATGAATGTAAGAGAAAGAAAAGAGAGATGAAGAGCGGTTCACTGTCAGGTGCAGTAAATTAGGCCAGTGAACCAGAAAACACAGCCAGACAGACGTTCACCAGGAAACACGCGGCGTGATGGGATTCAGCATGGTGTGATGGAATAATATACCCCCTGGAAAGGTTTGGAAATAGGACTGACGTCTTCTTGGCAAAGTTCATGTCTGAGTCACATGTGGTGATTATTATACAAAAAGGGGGTCACGACCCGAAGCACAGGGTGGTTTTATTACAAAAAAGTAGCGAAAAATACACAGTTCAAGTCAGACAAAAAAAAATAGACTACCGGAGGGCAATCACCTCATAAAATGATTAGATAGGCTAGAGGGTAGAATAATACGTGTAAGAATAGACAATTAAGAAACCAATCAGAAAATCAGAGCAAGCAGAGGTGAAGCAGAGGGAATTTAAAGGGAAGATCTGATGAGGAGGGTGGAGAGGCCACGACGCCAAGTGCTGGAGAGCGGGAGAGGATGAATCCTGATACAGGACAAAATGAATGGTAGTGCGTAATAGATACATTTACTCCGTTCGATGCATCAATGTTTGATGGTTTTGAGAATTTTAAAATGATAATATATTACACTCAAGTAGTGCCCCTGTGAAGGACTGGCAGCCTACCTATGAGTGCTGGGAGGGATTTTACTTACAGGCTGCAAAGTGGCTAAAGATACAAGGAGCCTAGATAAAGGAGTTCCAACCACTCAGCATTCAGCACCACCAGTATACTGATCACCGCCTGATCATCAGGAATCATCTGCACCTGTTTCTTCACTGGTTCAGGACTGAAATTAGATGTTCTTTGTTCTGCTTGAATGATTCATACGTAGTTCACTGTGTGACTTAAACAAAAAACATTTCTGCTCAGGTTCAGGGACTGGCCTGAAAATGTGAGAACTTTGAAAGTCCTTCAGGAAGCCTGGAGAACTGATCCTCAAGACTACATCCCCCAAACCTGGTTTGGATAAATGGCCCAGAAAAAGAAAGAATGAATGAAAAGTAGCAAAATGCCAGCTTTAGCATTTAATTTTAGACCACAGTGGTTCTAAAAGAGAAAGAAAGATGGTGGATGTACTTAGAAATTCCACTGCCATCCTATAAGATACTTTGGGAATCCTTTCTTTGGATTATGGATACTTTTTTTTATTGCTACCCGAGCTGTTTTTTCTACTCAAGCTATTGTTTCCATGAAGTGACAATCCTTTTATAAGACTATGTTTTTAAGAATCCCAAAATGTTTTTTCCCCACAGGTTTATATTAGCAGTCAATGTGATGTTTCACAGGCATGCTTCCCTGACTCAAATCTAAAACAGAGTCAATTATAAGACATATTCACTTCATAACATGAATCAAACATGCCTGATCAATAACACGATCCAAAATGCATGACCTTCTCTATATGGGTCATGTTATATGTTCTCTTCAAGCACCAGAACGGAATGCTATATACGTGAATGTGTGGGTGAGCGAGCAAGGGTGAGAAACATGGAGAGATGGAGGGAAACATTGAGTTTATATTCTGAATGAGTACAAGGAGAAATGTGCGGCGAATCTCCGGGGATGACAGGAGGGGAAAAATATAAACTAAGAAGGCCGGACATAACAGAGAGCGTAGATAGGAAGAGAATAAGCCAGAGAGGCTGTGATTATGATTGACAGCGGTGTTGCAATAAAAACAACCGTTCAGTAACCTAAACCAATGTGCTCGGGCGTCGAAGCGATGCATGGCCGGCGCGAAACAATGAGCCACTACACACTCCTGGAGAAATTAATTACAGATAATGCTTGAAATTCCCAGGGCAGAGACCAGCTCGAGACAAAGAGGAGGAGATAATTTCCATGTATGAGTGGATGTTTCAGCCGGCTGCAGAGATCTGACTGTCCTTCAGCAAGAAACAGATGAACTGGCCATGTCAATTATGCACACTGATCAAACTCATATGTTCAAAGTTTCACAGTCAAGTCTGATGCAAATAGTCTAAGTTAAATCAGATGTCCAGTTTATTAGGTTATCTTACGGTACCAGATTAGCTTAGACCCACACTCATTGGACATTTTATCAGAAACATCTACCCATAGTGTTTAGGGAGTTGTCCCTGTGATCAGAAGGTCATGGGATCTAATCCCAGGACTGCCAGTGGCACCACTGAGGCACCCTTAAGCAAAGTACCGTCCCCACATACTGCTCCCTGGGCTCTGCGTCGTCAGCTGCCCACCACTTCACTCGGGTGAATGGATTAAATGCAGAGGACAGTTTCACACTGTGTGCTGTGCTGTGCTGTGCTGTGGTGTGGTGTGGTGTGGTGTGGTGTGGTGTGGTGTGCTCACGCGTGACATATGGCCACTTTACACACTTTAGCGGCGCTTCAATGGGTGCCATACACACAAGCCTCAAGAATATATTATTCTAGTTTCAGGTATTTTTTATATTTAATAAATGTCTTATTAACATTTTCTGGAAGTTTTCCACTGGTATTACCCATTTCAGTGGAATCAGTGCATTTTCAAGCGCCAGTCAGGATGCAACTGGTACATATTCACATCCTAATAACATGAAAACAAGCTGTAGCCATCTAGCATATAACTACACTTGCAGATAGAAGGAGAGTAGCAGGTTTGTAGTTTAACAGTGACCAAAGAAATTCAATAGATATTTCAATTCAATGCATATTTAATTTAAAAAGAGGCTGGTAACTGCAGGAGAATGAGGCGTGCAGCAGAGTGAGTGAACCTAGACGACTCACTCACTATCTTTGGAGATGGTAAATGGTTATATGAATGTGGAAAAATAGTTTGGAGAAAACTTTATCCCATTTCTGTACCTTGCACTCGCACTCGAAAGTCAGATTAAGCTTAAACCAAGACTAAACTGAGTTTTTGATTGTGAGTTACCACTTGTATTACGTTTAGTCCAAAAATTGGCTTATAATGATAATTATTATTATTATTTTTTTTTTTTTTTACTTATATAGCGCTTTTACGATATACCCAAGGTCGCTTTACTAGTAGGTCAAACAAAAACAGTTAACAGGCATAGATCATAAAGCAGAAAAACAGCAGCATCATAGTCACAGAAACGGGAGCACAGTGGACGACAGAATCAAGAGGTGGGGAAAAGATACATAACACTGACAGAAAGGGTAAGTTTGTATCTGAGTTTTGAAAGAAAAGAGACAGGATGTATTACAGAGATTCTGAGAGAGGGAATTCCATAGTTTAGGGGCCATGGCACTAAATGATCTGCCGCCCCTTTGAAGATAATCAAAATCTGGGGACTTTGAACAGGCCCGTTCAAGAAAACCGTAGTAGTTTAATCCATGTTTGCAAAACCAACCCAGTACATAATGAACAAGATGTATAAATGGCTACAAATGTAACAGTGAAATGATGGAAACAGGCAAGTAGATAACTTCATAGCAGTTGACAGAAAAAAGGATATCCGTCACACTATATTGAGCAAGTAATCCATTTCTCAGCCACTGTCTACTTCATACATCAAATAAAAGGGACCATCACAGGACCACCTGTGATGAGATATTAACTGAGTGGTGTAGCATTCTCCACAGTGCAGTGAATTACATGGTGTATGAACTAGTATGAGTGTATCAGGTACAGCAGCCTTTCTGGCTTTTTTAAAACACTATGTACACTTACTGGCCACTTTATTAGAAAAAGCAACCTTGTTGGTACACAGTTAGAGACTACAGCTCTTATAGTTGGGGTGTATTGGTTCTAAAACCGAACCAAAAAACATGATATGAACATCCACGCCCTCAGATCGCAGTTTGGGAAGAAGGAGGGAACCTCAGTCTGCCCCACCCCTGCCCCAACCTGCCCCAACCCATTACTACCACTAAAAATAACAGAAGTCTTTTTAGTTTCACAATTTACTCTATAACACAAGTAGGGCAAGCTGTGTGTCTGGTAAATATGGCACATTACACTTATTTGACTGTCCTCCAACTGTGTGTGTCACATGATTATCTTGGTCCAATCACACAGTAGCTGATGGCGCCTGCGATAAAGCTACGCTAGTTTGATGGAACTCGAGATGGATAATAATCCTGAGACGGCAGAGGCCCCGGGACATTCATGTCAGGGGTGGAGAATAAGGATAGCAATCGTGTCAAAACTTCCTCATGCGGTAGGCAACACTTCAAACATGCAGTACATATCAGAAGACAACATCCCAACACTGATCTTAGCGATGCATGGAAGAAACTTCAGCAACAGGTAACTCTTGACAGTGTCTTTAGGATGAAACTACAAACGAATTCAGACCAGGCTAAAGCCATTACCACGGCAATCCAAGTTTTCATAGCACTGGATATGCGTCCCTTTTCAGTTATAGAAAACAACAGATTCAGGCATTTACTCAGTGTGCTGAAACCCAGAAATGAAGTGCCAACCTGACCGCATTTTAGTCTAAATGTGTCGCCTAAAACTACCATGTTCTTTAGTGTACTTATTGTTCCAAATTGTGTAAAAAAAAAAAAAAAACCATAAATATTTTCTCCTGTTTTTCTTAATCAACTGTGGCTCAAAAACCGATATATGAACCAAACCATGGATTTGGAGAACCGTTACACCCCTAACCTATTGCGTCTTTTTCCATGCACAATTACTGGTAATCATCCTCCTTCGCTTTGTCAGTGGTCAGCTTTTACCCACAGGACACTGTGCTGGATTGGTCGGATTGGTTAGCCAGCAGTGACACTGAGGTTTGCAAAAACTCCAACAACAAACTATAGTGTCTGATCCACACACTATAATCACACTACTGTGTTACTGCTGTGTTAAGAAATGCCCACTATCCAAATAACATCACTACAATGGCGGTCCTATGTTGGTCTACTGATAGATGTGGTACAGGGACAAACTGTGCCACAGTGGGTACAGCCCGAAACTGTAAACCTATATAACCTATGGTAAGTGTTTCCAATAAAATGTCAGTATAATGTAGGTATTATTTAGTGAATGTGTGTTTGTGTGAGCTTACACGTGTGTGTGTGTGTGTGTGTGTGTGTGTGTGTGTGTTAATGGTAACATTGTGCCAGGTCTATATTCCCCAGCATTTTAGCAGAAGCTTCTAGGGTGGAAGGACTGAATTTAATCCATAGCAATGAGCTCCGATACAGGATTCAGCTGCTGTTGCCTCCGCTGCCATCAATCCAGCTTTCTAAATCTCCAAAACAGTGAGTGAAACTCTCTAAAACTCCATTTTCACCAACCTCTGCCCTCTCTCTCTCCCTCTCTCTCTCTCTCTCTCCCTCTCTCTCTCTCTTTCCCTCCGTATCTCTCGCTCTCACTTGCTCCCGTTTCATACCTCCAAGCTACATTTACAAAAAAAAAAAAAATCTCATGCTTCTGCTTTGATGAACTGAAGCACGTTATCTTCCACAGACCCATTCTCAACTCTGGCATCCTCTTTCATGCTGCTGATCGTGCCCAGAACAAACTCTGTGCTCGGTGGCTGCAGCCTATATTGCCGCTATGTTGCCAAGCTGTGAGATTTAGAGCCTAGGCTGATTCTTCGGCGATGGATTGAGGGGGAATAACACAGAGAGTGAGAACAGGGCACCTGGAGCTCAAAGCCTGTGGTTAAATCTACAGATGGAAATTTTCAGAGATCAAGATAAGGTCTGCATGCCAATAGAAAGGGGCTGCCTCCGTTCACTGCATGGCAGACAAGGTTATAAGAGAGATTCCTGAAACCCAAAGGTAGTCTGACCATGCCGTGAGAAATGAGCTTGGACTGAAGTCCCCTACTAAAAACACTGAATTTTTCCACTTTAATTATCACATTATTAACAGAGATGATTAAATGCAAATCAAATTTGCAGAAATATACTTTTTTGCCTTGACCTGAAAGGGTTGGAGAAATCGCTTAAAAAATGCAAACAACTTATCTACAGTGCCAAAGCCAGGAATGCATTACTTCAAAAAAAAATTCAAGCTTACACAAGTCTTTCCTCTTTCAAAACAAATTTTAAACCACACCTGTTCACTTAGTGCTTATCCAGTTTAACCTAGGAATTTTCCTTTTTCACCCAGTGATATTTTTTTCCTTTTTCTCCTCCAATTTCATTTATATTTTTAAGATTACATTACATTACATTCATTTGGCAGGCGCTTTTATCCAAAGTGACTTACAATACGAGGAAGCACTCAAGCTTCAGGACAGTGTGAGAACCAGAGGAAAGTTCTAAGTGCTAAAACTTTATGTAGGAGTAGTGTAAGAAGATAGATGCATTAGGAGAGGAGATGCTAAGACTTTCACAATAGTTCTATTGTTTTAATTGATGCATGCTATTTTACCTCTTGTGTTGTAAAGCAGATAAACTTGCACAGAATATTGGGGTGGGCAAGCAAGATGTCACTTAGGGTCCCCATATATTTTTATTGATAACAGTATGTCACATAGTGTAAGAAACCATATTAGCAACTCTGTTACTTACCATTAGCAGATCACCTAACTAACAACTCCACACAGTTTGAGCCAAGCGTGATGATTAAGCATTATGCTAACTGATGCTATAAGTCAGAAATGGGGACTCAAGTCAGTGACATGGAGTCACAGTCCAGTCACATACTGACTCTGACAGGAGAAATCAATCCTGAATAACCTGATTAAACTGGGACCACCAGCATTAATGCAGTAAAAGTGAGACTAAACCAAAAAGCATATACCCCAGGCTTGAGACTTAAACCCCACTGACTTGAGACTCAACTAAGCTTCCATAATTTATTAGCTATTAGGCAGTGCAAAACAAAAGGAGCAGACTTTGATAACGAAACATACTTTGTCAGCTGATTATCCACATTTTGCATACATACAGTCCCATGCCAAAGCCTTGAACACCTGAGAAAATTATAATTAAAACCTGTTTAGCTGAGCAATACGTGCTTTTAAAAGCTAATTGTCATTCCCAGACCTCTCCTCGTGGAAGCCCAATATTACAGTGTAGTTCCCACCAAATACCTCAAATACCTGGTTCAGCTCGATCGATACGTCATTAGATTAAATCAGGAGCTTCTGATGGAGT
This sequence comes from Brycinus macrolepidotus, assembly GCA_037974445.1. NCBI lineage: Eukaryota > Metazoa > Chordata > Actinopteri > Characiformes > Alestidae > Brycinus > Brycinus macrolepidotus. Next base: position 2,204 of record JBBPCZ010120905.1, on the reverse strand, counting down.
TTCACAAATCCATGCAAAAGCTCGGGGTGAAATTGGGAATCAAACCTGTGTTCCTCTAACAAATTATGACATTATTGATGCTTTCTTGTTTGTTAGCATTTAATGCTAATTTGTGTATTTGCTGGCAGAAGGTCCCTCACTGCTCAGATAAATGACTTTAAACAGTTTGCACAGGAGCCTTAGACTTTTGCACAGTACTGTAAGCAAAAGCGCCCATTGTTTTGATGACGCATTCCTTTAATTCCTTAAGTCATAAAGAGTTTTACTGCATCTTTCTATTACTTAAAAATAACTGCTTATATTGTAGCCTGTGTAGCTACTGAATGATAAACCTTAGGATGTATTAAGCCTGGCGTTTGAAGAGTTAAACTTGGATGGTGATGTGTTGATGATGCATATGAGTATTCTTTTAGAGAACTGTTTATTCTGCCAACATGAGCCTTAATATAGCAGAATCAATTAAAGAAAAAGCTGGTGAGGGCTTTCTTTTGATAGGGAATTGTAATTAGGGGACATTCAGTGCTGCATGTAGCCAACAAACAACACACCAGCACATCAAGGCTGAAGGTATCACAGCAGAAGATCATTTCATTTTAGAGCGGCAATTAAAGCGATTAAGGAGATCATGTTGCGTTATTTGGGCTCTCTTTCGTAATTGCAACCACTAACCCCTCCCAGCAGCACACACATCCCCGGGAGACTGAGCTCTTTGTGTCCTTAAGCGAAACTCTGTGGGGTCACGGAGAAAAAAAGGCAGCCCAAAAGTTTCTCCATGCGTGTGCCCCGCATTAAAGACTGCCTGCTTAATTAAAAGCTGCTATGAATTATTTAGCTCCTGATGAGGAACAGAACGGGCCCGATGAATAGCTGAGCGTGGCCGTCCCAACAGCAGCAGTTCTCTACACCTCTATTAGCTTAGCGTGCCAACCCAATTAGCCAGAAACAATTACACTCGCGGCACTGGAGCTGGAGACAGCCGCTCTTCGGCTCCACTGCTAGAGCAGGTTGGATTTAATTAAAGAATACAGACAGAGCTGTTGATCGATGAGTGACGGATGGAGATCCATTCTGCCACCGATGCTAATAAACAAGACTGAGTCTGATGCACGAAGATCATCGCTGATTCTCTGACACAGATTATCAGATCGGTTAGATCACCTTTAAATGCCTTCCTGTGAAGTAATAGCTAAACGGTTGTGACAGTGTGTTTTAATGCACCGAACCAAAGTCGAAGAACTGGCATTGGCCAAGGCCGACAGATAAGCAATCTCCTCCAGAATCAATAAAGTTTTCTGATTCTGAAAAGATAAGCTTCACGTCTTCTGTAAAAAAAAAGGTGGAAAGTGAAGAAAAACTCTTCTTGCCGTACTTTACATCTTTCAGCAACACCTCATTTTGTGAGTCCGTTGCAGATGCTTTGTTTATGTTAAACCTAAACCCTAACCTTAAAGAGACCTACATTTTTCGTTTATTTTTTGGCTTTATGTACTAAAAACAGACATGTTTCATTTTTGACCATTTTCCAACCTCTCTAAAACTTTTTTCGTTTAAACTGGCCGTTTTTATAATTCTGCCTTTTAGACTGAAATATAAAAATAGGCTCTGTTCCGACTGGCTGAGCTGTACTGTGCTTCATTCAAGAAACTTTACTCTCGGGTGGGTGGGGCTAAATTGCTACAGGCCGAATGGAAGGACATTAGTAAATGTTTTGTTTTTTGTTACATCACAAAAACAATGAATTTAAAATGGGCTGTCCTTGCCACTTAAATTCCAAAAATGGATGGAATGAACTGAAGGGTATGGAGTGAAAGGTATGTTTTGAAACTTTAGCTGTGTTTAGTGTGTGTGTGTGTGTGTGTGCTTGGATAACATACAGCAGTACTGCTGCAGTTTTGTTTGTTTTTTTTTGCAGTGTGTCCACTTTTACTGTCCACTTTATTAGATCTAAACTGTTGGTCCATCTTGCAGATATAAACATTTTGATGATAGCTCATGATTGTGTCTGTCCTTCATCAGTGGTCAGCTTCTGGTCACAGGACACTATTGGCTGAATATTTTTGGATGGTGGTGGTCTCTGACACTGAAGTATTTAAAAACTCCAGCAGCACTGCAGTGTGATCCACTCTATACAGCGCACACACACACACACACACACACACACACACACACACACACACACACACACACACACACACACACACACA
>JBBPCZ010120904.1:0-10104 GCA_037974445.1 Brycinus macrolepidotus | reverse complement strand
TGACGTATCTAGAACTTACTAAAACCTGGTTACACTACAGCGCTAAAGTCAGTGATGTATCTAGAACTGACTGAAACTGGTTACACTATAGCTCTACAGTCAGTGACGTATCCAGAACTGACGGAAACCTGTGACACTACAGCTCTAAAGTCAGTGATGTATCTAGAACTGACTGAAACCTTACTACACTACAGCTCCAAAGTCAGTGATGGATGTAGAACTGACTGAAACCTTCCTACAGAACAGCTCTATTGTCAGTGATTTATCTAGAACTGACTGAAACCTGATTACACTACACCTCTACAGTCAGTGATGTATCTAGAACTGACTGAAACCTTCCTACACTACAGCTCCACAGTCAGTGATGTATCAAGAACTGACTGAAACCTTCCTACACTATAGATCCACAGTCAGTGATGTATCTAGAACTGACTGAAACTGGTTACACTACAGCGCTACAGTCAGTGACGTATCCAGAACTGACTGAAACCTGCTGACAGTACAGCGCTACAGTCAGTGACGTACCTAGAACTGACTAAAACCTTCTGACACTACAGCTCTAAAGTCAGTGATGTTTCTAGAACTAACAGAAACCTTCCTACACTAAAGCTCTATGGTCAGTGATGGATCTAGAACTGACTAAAACCTGCTTACACTACAGCTCTATAGTCAGTGATGTATCTAGAACTGACTAAAATCTGTTTACACTACAGCGCTACAGTCAATGACGTATCCAGGTCTGACTGAAATCTGCGACACTACAGCTCTACAATCAGTAACGTATCTAGAACTGACAGAAACCTTCAGACACTACAGTGCTACAGTCAGTTACGTATCCAGATCTGACTGAAACCTGCGACACTACAGCGCTACAGTCAATGACGTATCCAGATCTGACTGAAACCTGCGACACTAAAGCTCTACAATCAGTAACGTATCTAGAACTGAGTTAAACCTTCTGACACTACAGTGCTACAGTCAGTTACGTATCCAGATCTGACTGAAACCTGCGAAACTACAGCTCCACAGTCAGTGACATATCTAGAACTGACTGAAACCTGCTGACACTACAGCTCTACAGTCAGTAACGGATCTAGAACTGACTGAAACCTTCTGACACTACAGTGCTACAGTCAGTTACCTATCCAGATCTGACTGAAACCTGTGACACTACAGCTCTGCAGTCAGTAACGTACCTAGAACTGACTGAAACCTGCTGACAATACAGCGCTTCAGTCAGTGACATACCTAGAACTGACTGAAACCTTCTGACACTACAGCACTTCAGTCAGTGACGTAACTAGAACTAACTGAAACCTTCTTACACTACAGCTTTACAGTAAGTGATTTATCTAGAACTGACTGAAACCTTCCTACACTACGGCTCTACAATCAGCTATGTATCTAGAACTGACTGAAACCTTCCTACACTACAGCTATACAGTAAGTGATGTATCTAGAACTGACTGATACCTTTCTACACTACAGCTGTACAGTCAGTGATGTATCTAGAAGTGACTGAAACTTTCCTACACAACAGCTCTATAGTCAGTGATGTATCTAGAACTGACTGAAGCCTTATTACACTACACCTCTTAAGTCAGTGACGTATCTAGAACTGACTAAAACCTAGGTACACTGCAGCGCTACTGTCAGTGACGTATCTAGAACTGACTGAAACTGGTTACACTACAGCGCTACAGTCAGTGACGTATCCAGAACTGACTGAAACCTGCGACACTACAGTTCTATAGTCAGTGACATATCTAGAAATGACTGAAACATGCTAACAGTACAGCGCTACAGTCAGTGACGTACCTAGAACTGACTAAAACCTTCTGACACTACAGCTCTACAGTCAGTGATGTATCTAGAACTGACTGAAACCTGCTGACACTACAGCGCTACAGTCAGTGACGTACCTAGAACTGACTGAAACCTTCTGACACTACAGCTCTACAGTCAGTAATGTATCTAGAACTGACTGAAACCTGCTGACACTACAGCGCTACAGTCAGTTACGTACCTAGAACTGACTGAAACCTTCTGACACTACAGCGCTTCAGTCAGTGACGTACCTAGAACTAACTGAAACCTTCTTACACTACAGCTCTACAGTCAGTGATGTATCTAGAACTGACTGAAACCTTCCTACACAACAGCTCTATAGTCAGTGATATATGTAGAACTGACTGAAACCTGATTACACTATAGATCCACAGTCAGTGATGTATCTAGAACTGACTGAAACCTGCTTACACTATAGCTCTACAGTCAGTAACGTATCTAGAACTGACTGAAACCTGCTGACAGTACAGCGCTACAGTCAGTGAAGTATCTAGAACTGTCTTAAAACCTTCATACAGTACAACTCTAGAATCAGTGCTTTATCTAGAACTGACTGAAACCTTCATACACTACAGCTCTGTAGTCAGTGATGTATCTAGAACTGACTGAATCCTTCCTACACAACAGCTCTATAGTCAGTGATGTATCTAGAACTGACTGAAACCTGATTACACTACAGCTCTACAGTCAGTGATGTACCTAGAACTGACTGAAACCTGATTACACTACAGCTCTACAGTCAGTGACGTATCTAGAACTGATTGAAACCTTCTTACAATACAGCTCTACAGTCAGGTACGTATCTAGAAGTGACTGAAACCTGCTTACACTACAGCTCTACAGTCAGTGATGTAACTAGAACTGACTGAAATTGTCACAGTACACCTCTACAGTCAGTGATGTATCTAGAACTGACTGAAACCTACTTACACTTCAGCTCTGCAGGCAGTGATGTATCTAGAACTGACTGAAACCTGCTTACATTACAGCTCCACAGTCAGTGATGTATCTAGAACTGACTAAAACCTGATTACACTACAGCTCTACAATCAGTATTGTATCTAGAACTGACTGAAACTTTCTTACACTACAGCTCTACAGTCAGTGTTGTATCTAGAACTGACTGAAACCTGATTACAATACAGCTTTACAGTCAGTGATGTACCTAGAACTGACTGAAACCTGATTACACTACAGCTCTACAATCAGTGATGTATCTAGAACTGACTGAAACTTGCTTACAGTACAGCTCTACAGTCAGTGTTGTATCTAAAACTGACTGAAACCTGCTGACACTACAGCGCTAAAGTCAGTGACGTATCTAGAACTGACTGAAACCTGCTTACACTACAGCTCTACAGTCAGTGATGTATCTAGAACTGACTGAAACTGTGTCACACTACACCTCTACAGTCAGTGATGTATCTAGAACTGACTGAAACCTACTTACACTTCAGCTCTGCAGTCAGTGATGTATCTAGAACTGCCTGAAACCTGATTACACTACAGCTCCACAGTCAGTGTTGTATCTAGATCTGACTGAAACCTGCTGACACTACAGCGCTAAAGTCAGTGACGTATCTAGAACTGACTGAAACCTGCTTACACTACAGCTCTACAGTCAGTGATGTATCTAGAACTGACTGAAACTGTGTCACACTACACCTCTACAGTCAGTGATGTATCTAGAACTGACTGAAACCTACTTACACTTCAGCTCTGCAGTCAGTGATGTATCTAGAACTGACTGAAACCTGCTTACACTACAGCTCCACAGTCAGTGATGTATCTAGAACTGACTGAAACCTGATTACACTAAAGCTCTACAATCAGTGATGTATCTAGAACTGACAGAAACTTGCTTTCACTACAGCTCTACAGTCAGAAAAATTAGAACGTCCGTATGCAGTGTGTAATTGTGTGTATGTGTTTGTGTGTGAGTGTGAGTGTGTGTGTGTGCATGTGTGTATGGGTTTGTGTGTTTGTGTGTGAGTGTGTGTGTGTGTGCATTCTGTGTGTATTAATGCAATTAAAATAAATGTAATAAAATAGCAGCAGATGATTAGTGGATAAGATTAACATTCAGTAACATTCAGTCAATTCAAAAATGTAACAGTTGAGTTGTTTATTGCACAAATCCGATTCAGAACAGAATGGCGTAAATAATAGGAGTTAATAGAGTCTTATGGCCACAGGTAGAGAGGATTTCCTGTGGAGTTCAGTCCAGCTTTTAGAGGCAATGAGTCTTTTGCTGTGTGGCTCTGGTGTCCTATTAAGGAGGCGTGCATGGGGCGGCAGGGGTTGTCCATTATGCAGAGAAGCTTCTTCGGGTCCAAAACATGGTCCAAAACCACCACGCTATCTACCACAGAGTGATTGAACATGATCAACATGGTCCAAAAACACCAAACTCTCTTCCACAGAGTGATAGAACATGGTCAACATGGTCCAAAACCACTACACTCTCCACCACAGAGTGACAGAACATGGTCAGCATGGTCCAAAAACACCACACTCTCCACTACAGCATGATAGAACGTGACCGACATGGTCCAAAACCACCACACTCTCTACCACAAAATGATAGAAAATGGTCAGCATGGTCCAGAACCACCACACTCTCTATCACGGAGTGATAGAACATGGTCAGCATGGTCCAGAAACACCACACTCTCTACCACAGAGTGATAGAACATGGTCAGCATGGTCCAAAACCACTGCACTCTCTACTAGAGAGTGATAGAACATGGTCAGCATGGTCCAAAACCACCACGGAGTGATAGAACTCGGTCAACATGGTCCAAAAACAACACACACTGTACCACAGAGTGATAGAACATGGTCAGCATGGTCCAAAAACACCAGACATTGAAAGGCCTTGAGCCTTGTCCGTAGATAAAGCCGGCTCTGCCTTTTCTTTAAGACCACTTCGGTTTTCCTAGACGAGCCCAGTTTGCTGTTAATGTGTACTCCAGTTACCTTTAGTACTCAACCAACAGTGTTGAACAGTTTTAAACAGTTTTGAACAATTTAAAGAGTTTTACAGTTATAAAAAGTAATAAACAATAATAAATAGGTTTAAATAATTTTAAACAGTTATTAACAGCTATAAACAGTCACAGTTTTGAACAGTTTTCAAAAGTTATAAACGAGTTATAAACAGTTTTGACAGGTATAAACAATAATGAGCCGTTTTAAAAAGTTATAAACACTGTTAAACAGTTTTAAATAGTTCTAAAAGGCTTAGACAGTTATTAAAAGTTTTGAACAGTTATAAACAATATAAAACTTGACTGAAAAAGTTTTATTTATTGTCTCTATAATAACTGTCTCTTTTTCTCTCTTTGTCTCACCTCCATCCATACAGACCTTCAAAGATTTTGTGGTGATTACATAGGCCAAGCAGAGGTGAATCAGTAAGACATAAAAAGTTTTGAACAGTTCAAATGGTTTTAAAGAATTTTAAACAGTTTTGAGCAGTTATAAACAATAATTACAAGTTAAATAGTTGAAACAGTTTTACAGAGTTATGAACTGTTATAAACAATAATAAACAGACAGCTATAAACAGTTTTAAATATTCTAAACATCTTTAAGCCGTTTAAACAGTTTTGAACTATTATAAACAGTTTAAGCAGTTTTGAACAGTTATAAGCAGGCTTAAACAGTTACAAAATCTTTTGAATAATAAAATAGTTTTTAACCATTACAGTTGTAAACAGTTAAAACTGTTTTAAACAGCTATAAACCTTTCTAAACAGTTTTAAACAGTTATAAACCTTTCTAAACGGTCATAAAAGGTTTTAAACAGTTTTAAACAGTTTAAACAGTTTTAAACAGTTATAAACCTTTCTAAACAGTTATAAAAGGTTTTACACACTTTTAAACAGTTGTAAACACAGTTTAAACATTTGTAAACAGTTATTAAGTTATTAGACAGTTATTAAGAGTTTTGAACACTTGTGAAAATACTTGATGTTTCCCATTCATTTCCTCATGAGCTCAGTTCAGTTCAGCTCAGTGCAAAACAAACGCGTCTCTTTTTTAGGAGCCGTCTCTGAGTCCTAATGAAGAAAAAACCTTGTCTCAGTCCCGGTCGCAGGTGAGGAAGATACGGGAGATTTACATAAGATTAACAGAACAGGAGGTGCTGGGATGATAAAGGGGAAAGTACTTGCCCTTTGAATGGTGATTTTAATGAGTTTAATGGGTCTATTGGTGTAATTTTTATTATTATTATTAGAACTGTAATAGTAACAGTGTTCAGTCCTTTACCAGGGTTGTAAATATATTGTTAATCATTTATGTATTTATGTTCAGATTTATCGGGACGTAACTTTGGGTGGAACATTAGAGGGGTTCAGCACGGGTTCATGGAACATGGCAAAAACTATAAACAACTTTTAGCAAGGAGCACAAATCTAACAGTTTTACACAGTTATAAACTATCTGGAACATTTTTGAACAGTTATAGTTTTAGTTTTACACACATAAACAGTTACAAACAGTTTTAAGCAGTAATACACAGTTCTGAACAATAGTAAAAATTGTATAAACACTTATAAACAGTAATAAAAGGTTATACATGGTTATAAAAAGTTTTAAACAGTGTTGAAAAGTTTTACACTGTTTTAAACAGTTTAAAGAGTTTTAAATTAATAAAATGTAAAAACAATAATAGTTTTAAATAATTTGAAACAGTTATAAACAGCTATAAACAGATTACAGTTTTGAACAGTTGTATATAGTTTTATGGAGTTACAAACAGTTATAAACAGTTTTAAAGATTTATAAACAGTTATAAACAGTTTTATAGAGTCAAAGTAATAAAGTTTTGAACAGTTTTCAACAGTAATAAAAGTTATAAAGTTATGTTATAAACGGTCATAAAGTCATTAACAGTTATTGTTATAAATAGTTATAAACAGTTTAAAACTGTAACAGAATGTTATAAACAGTGATACAAAGTGAATGAACAGTTTTCATGGGTCTGCAGGGCTGTAACGGTGTCTTTAATCGAGTTTAATTAAGTTTAATTGAGTTTAATAAAGTTTAATCGAGTGACTGGAGGCGCCCCATCCCCCTCTTCTCGGACAGAAGAGTAAAAGAAAGGTTGAAGACGACAGACGGACTCGAGCAGTTACTCCTAACTAACAAAGCCCTCAGTCACCGACTTCGATAGGAGAGTCAAAACATCTGCTTATCTCACAAATGTGGTTCATTTCAGGACCAGCGTATCGGAGAACCGTTAAAACTGCACACACACTCAGCACTATCTGTAGCGGCCTAATAATCGACATTTGAATACTCAGTCCTGCAAACCAGTCCGGCCACTTTATCAGAAACACTTTGTGCTTCCACTCACTGGCCACTTTATCGGAAACACCTTGTGCTTCCACTCACTGGCCACTTTATCGGAAACACTTTGTGCTTCCACTCACTGGCCACTTTATCGGAAACGCCTTGTGCTTTCACTCACTGGCCACTTTATCAGAAACACCATTTAAGCGTCATGTTTTCCAGCTTATTGTGGTTTTGGAATAATTGTCAATTTTTATTGTGATTCGTTTTTAGGTGTTGATGGTGATTCTTTTGTAAGTTTACATTTTCTACACTTTTAAAGGAAATTCGGTGGTGGGTTGTTTTTACATTTTTCATGGAAATTCTTTCTGGGTTTGTATTTTTGACACTTTTAATCATGATTCCTTTGTGGGGGTTTTTTATACACTTTTAAAGGTGATTCTTGTGTAAGTGTGTTCTTGTGGATTTTTTATGCTTTCAGAGGTGATTTTTTGAGAATTTGCATTAGTTGATACTTTTAATGATTGTTTTGTAGATTTGGATGTTTTACACTTTCAATGGTAATTCTTTTGTAGGTTCAGGTTAGTTGACACTTTTAACTGTGATTGTGTGTTTGTTTGGTTTTTAATTATTATTATTTTTTTTTTACAGTTTTAATAGTGATTCTTTATTGGGCTTAAATTTTTTTACACTTTTAATAGCAATTTCTACAACGCTATCAGCTAAAACGCAAACTGGTTCCAGATCAGTTCCACAGTGGACTGGTCCCTCCTGGGATTGGTGGAGAGCTCGGGGAGGGGGGAGGATGGAGGGATGATGAACGGGTTTAAAAGTCAGGTGCGTTTCGGACGTCCTCATCAAATCCAGAGGCTGAAGACAGACGTGCTCACCATGACCAAGACCATCTTCCTTCTCCTCTCGCTCTGGGCAGCAGGTAAGATCCACATCCCTACACACACACACACACACATACACACACACACACACACACACACTCACACACACACACACACACTCACACACACACACTCACACACACTCTCACACCGTCTCACACACTCACTCTTTATTCACAGCTGACATGGATGAAAATGTTTTTTAAAACCTGTTTATCTGGGCAGTGAGTGCTTTTATTAACACTAATATTAGAATGAATGCGTTAATATCATTAAAATAGTAAAGAGTGATGTTCTGTGTGTTCTGTGTGTCAGACTTCTCCTTGTGGAACCCAGTATCACCAGTAGACACCTGGTTGGGTTCCATCAGTCCTTCTTTAGATTAAATCGGGAGCTGCTGATTTAACCCAAAACATCGAGTTTCTGAAAATCTGGGGACGCTCAGTAACATCCTACTGGAGTTAAAGTTACTAAATTTACTAAAAACTTACTAAAGTTACTAAATTTACTGAAAACTTACTAAAGGTACTAAATTTAAGCTTTTACAATATAAAAAATAATGAACCGTTTTAAAAAGTTCTTTTTTTTACTCTGTTTTGTTTTTGTTGTTGTAATGTTCTGAAAAGCAATAAAGATATCTAGGAAAAAAGAACTTTTTAAAACATTAAATCGCCGCACCCCCCACTCCCTACCCCCTGCCCTGGCTCCAACCCACAAATGAAGAAAAAAAAAATCGGGAGCTGCTGATTTAACCCAAAACATCGAGTTTCTGAAAATCTGGGGATGCTCAGTAACATCCTACTGGGGTTAAAGTTACTAAATTTAATAAAAAGTTACTAAAGTTACTAAATTTAAGCTTTTACAATATAAAGAATAATGAACCGTTTTAAAAAGTTCTAAACAGCTCAGACAGTTTTGAAGAGTTTTGAACACTTATAAACAGTTTTATACAGTTATAAACAGTTGTAAACAGTTTTATAGAGTCAAAGTAATAAAGTTTTAAACCGTTATAAACAGTTATAAAAAGTTCTTAAGAGCTTTGAACAGTTTTAAGCAATAATAACAGTTATAAAGTTATAAATGGCTTTAAACAGTCATTAACAGTTATTGTTATAAATATTTATAAACAGTTTATGACAGTAATAGAAAGTGAATGAACAGTTTTCAACAGGCTGTAACAGTGTCTCTAATCAAGTTTAATCAAGTTTAATTGAGTTTAATCGAGTTTAATCGATTTTAATCAAGTTTAATCGAGTTTATTCGAGTTTAATTGTGTTTAACTGAGTTTAATTGAGTTTAATTGAGTTTAATCGAGTTTAATCGATTTTAATCAAGTTTAATCAAGTTTATTCGAGTTTAATTGTGTTTAACTGAGTTTAATTGAGTTTAATTGAGTTTAATCAAGTTTAATCAAGTTTAATTGAGTTTAACCGAGTTTAATTGAGTTTAATCGAGTTTAATCAAGTTTAATTAAGTTTAATTGAGTTTAATTGAGTTTAATCGAGTTTAATCGAGTGACTGGAGGCGCCCCATCCCCCTCTCCTCGGACAGAAGAGTAAAGGAAAGGTTGAGGATGACAGACGGACTCGAGCAGTTACTCCTAACAAAGCCCTCAGTCACCGACTTCGATAGGAGAGTCAAAACATCTGCTCACCTTAAAAAAATCTGGGGACCCTTAGTAACATCCTACTTGAGGTTAAAGTTACAAAATTTACTAAAAAGTTACTAAAGTTACTAAAGTAACTAAATTTAAGCTTTTTATGTCACACACACACTTGTACAGTGGTACCCTGCATAAGGAACGCAATCCGTTCCAGTGGCGCGTTCCTTATGCGGGGAGTTCGTTGTGCGAAACACAATTTCCCGTAGACTTCTACGGGAAATCGTGTAATCCGTTCCAGGTCGCCGTGAAAAATCGAGAAAATTACTAAAAAATGAAGACACGACACTTTTAATGGGGGAAAAACTAGTAAAACATTCAACAAAGCAGGGAATGATGTTTGGTTTTTTTCTTGGGGTTCACACTTCACAGAAACAAGGAAAAAATTTGCAGTTTCAC
>JBBPCZ010120903.1:0-10104 GCA_037974445.1 Brycinus macrolepidotus | reverse complement strand
GACCACGCGCTTTATTCTGAGTACGCTCTCGATCAGAGTTAAGATTCCCACCGGAATCTGCGTTCTCACTCACACACACACACAGTTGAGGGTAGAGATGAAATAGGTAAGAGAACCCGGATTGCTCACGGTACCGAAGACACTGGTGAGCTGGCCAGGAAACATGACTCAATGACTGAGCACTAGACACTACCTTCTTCCCGTTTAAATACCCTGTGACAAGCGTCATTTCCGGAGTCCCGTGCACGTCACGAGTCTGGTGCGTGTGACAGATTCTTTATTTTATGCTTTTGATCTTTCATTCAAAAATGTAACAAAAATAAAATGTGCTCAGTGAAAGAAAAAAAAAAACAAAACAACGAAATCTCATCATGAAAAAAGTACATTTTGTTCATTTAATACTTTCTGCGGCCTCTGTTGGCAAGGATAACGGTTTTCTCCTAGAAGGCTAATATGAAGAATCTCAAGGGTTGCCAGGCATTGCGAGATTTGAGCAAAATATGAATTTCATGATATTGTTTATGTGAGATGTTTTTTTTTTTTTTTGTTCAATCGTGAGAATTCAAATAAACATTAGATTTCTGGGCAGTAGGAGTGTGGACGGTAAAAACGTTTTCACGGCCTAGTTTGTTCATGTTTACCAAGGGTGCCAGTATTTGTGCAGGGCATTACCATACAAGCGTAACATATAAGATTAAACAGAAGCACTCCGAGATATCCTGGAGGTGAATAATGCTGGAATTCGGCCAAGAAACTGTCACAAAAGACATCTGACAGATGATTGTATCACTCAAATACAGGATGTTAGCTATAAGAGCATGAGAACATGGTGGGTAAGCAGTTCAGTATTAGTGTGAGGCAGGTTTGTCAGGTTAGGAGTTCATGCCTGATCTCAGATTATGACAGGTGTCTGAGAGGAATGTAGTGCTGGGATGTAGGTTAAAATACAGATGTATTTTCATCACTAAAACTAAACCAAATGAGCCCATTGCTCATAGCCCCTGCAACATCAACAAAGTGTTTTATTATTATTATTATTATTATTATTATTATTATTATTATTATTACAATGGAGGTTTTTAATATGCAAAACATTCAACACAAATGACTACAATTATATTCAAACAAACATGCTGAACTATCAGTCCCCCTCTCCATAGAACTATTCATACTTATAATATGATATAAGTGACTTCTCTGTTTACTTCATTACCATTAGATTTATATAAAACTGTTCATCAGCCTCAACAGTAGAAACTTGGGTATTATTACATACACTTCAGTATCACAGGCCTTTATTAACTACTTGTATATTCAAGTCTACTACTGTAAGACTCTATTAGAGTTGGTGAAACAAAAACAGAAAAGAGAATGTAACTGATTTATTGGGTTAAACGCTTGTCATCAGTGATTAATTACTTCTATTTTTGCGTACTCGTCAAACCCAGGCTCAATTACTGCCAGCCCTTGTTAAGTCTAAACGCCATTTAAGTAGAGACTCTCTAGTAATGTGAAGTCAGCAAGGCTAAAAAGGCTCGCAGTGTGCAGATTATGCACATCATGCCCGGGATGAAAAAACGTTGAAGTATATCAGTCTGTATATTTTGAAATATATTGTATAGATTTAAATATATAGAAATATTTCAGTCTGGAAACGGTATTAAAGCCATTTTTAAAACCTTACAACCCTGAGAGTATTTTTTTTTCCGTTTATGCGTTACTATAAAATATGTAATATAATAAAAATATTCTTTTCATCATTTCACCAGGTATTTGGACACAACTGACCCCAAGAAAACAAAACTCAGAAAATGTGTTTTTTTTTTTTTTTTTTACTGTTTTTTACTGTGAAAATCCATCCACAAACATACATTAACAATTCATCAATTCGGTAATCTTCAGCATGCACAAATATTAGTGTTCTAATATGTTGAAAAAATGGTTTTAAAAATCGAACTACGTACAACGACGTACAATTACAAGTAAGTCTGTTGCATGTGGAATTTATTTATTTACACTTTCTGTCCGCACTGCTCTTCAAAACAGTCAACAGTGCCACTTGCACTCACACCACGTGTTTTTCTGCTTGTTTTTATGATCAGAAATAAAAGTATATTTAGCAATTTTACCTTTCAAATGACACCAATTTTAAAAGTCAGCGTCATTTTTAAAGTTCCAAACCCCATAAAGTTTATGTTTTTGTAAACATTTGAGATGTCTTATTCCACACGACGTGTCATCATGAAACAAAGCTTCCTGTGATGTCTGAAACCACCACTGTCGTCCCAGAGGCAAAGATCCTCCAAATGAGGGAGTACTTTTTTATAAGATGACGTTGTAGCAGTGTTGTGCTTCCGACGCGTCATTCAGGTGCTGAGGATTCAGGATCTGAGACTCCAGAAAACCACGGTGAGAGTCGTTATCTCCAACCGGAGAAAACTTGAAACAGTGGTGAATCTTCCCAGAAGTGGCCATCCTACCAAAATTCCCTCCAACAGCATAGTGCAGCTTATCCAGAAAGTCAAACACATGAGGAACCGCAGACCTCGCTTTCCTCCGATACAGTTAGTGTTCGTGACTCCACTATTATAAAGGAAAAAAAATGAAATCGAGGAGAGAGTTACGAGGGAAAAACCACTGCTCACTTAAGAGGAACACAAAGGCTTGTCTTAGCCAGAAAAGACCTTGATAACTCAAGCTTTTTGGAATATGTTCTGTGAAAGACAGGAGTCCTGTAATCTCTGGTGTAAAGCTAACATAACATATCACAGTAAGAACACCATACCAACAGTGAAGCATGGTGGTGGTAGTTTGATGGCATGGGGATGCAATGCTGCTTCAGGACACGAATGACTTGCCATAACTGATGGAACGGTGAATTCTGCTCTGTACCGGAAAATTCTGCAGGAGAATATCTGGTTATCAGTCGGTGATCTGAAGCTCAAGCGTAATTGAGTTTGAAGTTCCAGTTTGTGAAGTTCCAGTAATGAAGTTCCAGTTTAACGATACTAGGTCTACGTAGGTAAGGATCCACAGATGCCAGGATCGAGGAGGTTGCCAAAGTAATGCCAGTCGTGTTGAGGCGGGTGAGTTACCTCTCAGCTGAATATGTCTTTCATGATCCAGAAATGTTCGGAGGAAAAAATCAGAGGAATTCCCTTTTAAGGCCAAAATGTATGCTTTATTCTGATGCTGGTATGATGATTCAGTACACTGCTTATGTTGAACATTAGGGATTCGGTCGGGATTTAAGAGAAGGTCCCTCAAATCCATAGATCCACCTTTATATCAGCCATTAATCAGTAAAGGCTCAAATGGCAAAGACAGCGAGCTGAAGCCTTGACCTTTCGAAGACAGGCTCCTGGTAGATTCCCCTGAGCCCTGATCACGGCGTCTGTATTTTGAGTGCAGCCGTGCTTTAGACCTCCACCACCCACAGTAAAGCCTCCCCAGAGAAATGGTGCGCAGCGTCTTATAGCGGATTCTCTTTTTGTTCATTTAAAGGCCAGAATGCGGTATTTGTCCTAAGCCACCTGCACATGTTCGCGTTCATTCGTATTCCACCAACTTTAATTGCAAAGCGGCAGAGCAGATGCACTGTTCCATCATTGATGACTCTAGGGACGCCTGAGAGGATGCAAGCGACCTGGTTGCCATGGTGACCTTGCTCTTCTTTATCTGTGGATAAAGTGGAGAGACGACATGCAGAGGGACAGTACATGTAAAAGAGCTTTCGGAGGAGGCCGAGAAAAGGCACTCTGGGTCATGCATTGGATGATAATGATGACGATGTTCGAGACTTTTATTTGACAATTTTATGACCAGGATAAAATGGCCAACTACATAGTAGTACAATAGTATTAGCAAAACAATTCGTAGGGGAACAAGTCTAATTTACACAATTCTCCACTCACCCCAGATGCAGTCGATCAGCCAAGACATGTTTGGAGTCCCAATTTTGCTTCAGAACTGGAGCTAAAGGGAAATGTTGCTAACAAACACTAGCAGCCTTTTCCATGAATATATCCCCAAAATTTCTCTCAAATAGCATCCAGCTCTTCATTAATGTCGCACAGACTTGTGTATGTGTTTTATTACACAGTGTGACTTACTGTGAGCCATAAA
The DNA here is from genome assembly GCA_037974445.1 of Brycinus macrolepidotus. Taxonomy (NCBI): domain Eukaryota; kingdom Metazoa; phylum Chordata; class Actinopteri; order Characiformes; family Alestidae; genus Brycinus; species Brycinus macrolepidotus. The sequence goes on along the minus strand of JBBPCZ010120903.1, from coordinate 5,979 downwards.
AATGAATAGCTACACCACTACAGGCAGCCATTACAGACGACAGCAGGATTCTCTTTGTTTTTGACATTCATTGCCATAAAATCTGATTCTAGATTACCAACTGTTGTCTAAAAAAGACTGCCAGCGGTGTTCAGCTACATGGTGAAGTTATTTATTTATTTATTTTATAGCACACAGTAAGTCATACTGTGTCCTAAACACACATCCAAAAGGCTGACTTCTGGGGTTGGTGATGGTTGTTTTTAGACAAAACCTTTGTGGAAACCACCAGACTCCGTATACAAAACCCAGTGTGAAATTGAGCTCCAGTAACAGGACCTAGTTCACTGCTCCTGCAATGCATTGTGATTTTGAGCTCCAGGTCAGGATGTGCTACTCATAGATCGCACCGGAAAGGTCACAGATAAAGTCGCTGAATTGTAACTTTTCTGCTCCTGGGATCAGCTGTGCGACTTCCCGTTCAGAAATGACCAGAACTGGCAAACTAAAAACTGCAACATGAACCGGCAGCAAAAAAAAGTGGGATTATTGTATTGTTTGCTAGAACAACTGGCTAGTTGGTTGTAAAATGACCACTTTTAGTACATAAAAATGGATAGACAGCATGGGCCACCCAAAAAGACTCTCCCCGAAAAAATGTGTACTGCCATAATATTCAGGGTATGGGCTGTGCCAGAACCTTTCGTGGGTAAAGATTTATTTTATGACTGACAAAAAAAATATGCTGCATATGCTGCCTGGTCCAGTATTTCACAGGGATACGTTATAGTTTTAGTCAGAGAATCAATGAGTGTCAAATAGTTTTGCATTCAGAAACTGTGTATAAAACGTCTGAAACTATGTCAGGAGTGGTCGAGTTTAACTAGATCTCGGCTGACTAGCTCAGCAGAAATCTCAGATGGCTAAAATGGCAGTTTAGAAAGTAAAAGATAGTCTGCATGCTTCAGTCAGTAGATTACTCCCGTTCGGTCGTAGGGGTTGACCTGTTGTTGCACGTACTTATTGCTTATTTATGTGTGTTCCCTGCAGAGCGTGTGTTATTCTGGGAGTGGTGTTCATCCTTTCTGCTCTAACCATCCTGGTGAAAGCCATCCATGCTCTTGCCACTAAAGTACTGCCTGAAGTGGTAAGAAATCCTACACACACACACACATGCACGCTGTCATCACCACAGAATTAATGTAAGGGATTTTCAGCTGGAGAAGAACCTGAAACTGCGACAAGGTGTGGCGTCTGGTTGCATCAGCAGCCGGTGGAAGACAGTGGCCCGACTACATTTCAGCCGAGCTGCTGTGGGACTGGCGCACGCTCGTCGTCTTTTCTCTGACCTGTTTTGGATTAGTCAGGAGAGCTGTCAGTGTTGCTAGTGGCTAGTGACTTGTTGTTAACTGATGGTTCACGATGCAGACAGGGTGGCTGAATGTCCGTAAGGCTCTGTTTGGGGCAAGGCAGTGGCCTCTAATGGGAAAAAAAAAAGGTTACAACATATGGAAAAATAGAGGGAAAATACGTATACGATAAGATAAGTGGACAGAACAAGAGAAGAAAGTACAAACAGCATAACCAATAGAATAAAAACTGTACAATATAACAGTATAATATAAGAAACTGCACACTATACACTATACTTCTATGGGAAATCGTGTAATCCATTCCAGGTTGCCGCGAAAAAATTACTAAAAAATGAAGACACAGCACTTTTAATGGGGGAGAAACTAATAAAACATTCAACAAAGCAGGGAATGACGTTAGGTTTTTTTCTTGGGGTTCACACTTCACAGAAACAAGGAAAAACATTTGCAGTTTCACTCGCGAAAAAGTTGTCCTACAACGAGAATACCTTCAATTTTAACCACCAGTAAACACACAGACACCAAAAACACATCAAAACAGGAAAAAAATTACACTAATGGGAAGAAACAACCCAACATGATGCTTTATCTTCATCTGAGACACATTTGGCCGGATTCAGACATTTTTATTAACGTAAAACTTGATTTTCACGTGCGACGTGCAGTTCATTGTGTGAAACGCGTTCGTTCTGCGAGTCACGCGCGCTTCCGAGGCCACGTTCGTTATGCGGAACGTTCGTTCTGTGAGGCGTTCGTTAAGCGGGGTACCACCGTATATATATACTATATGGACAAAAGTATTGAGACATACCTGTTTTTCAGGTTTTCCACACTCCAAAATCTTGTGGAAAGTCTTTCAAGAAGAGTGGAAGCTGTTATAGCTGCAAAGGAGGGACCAACTCCATATTAAAGTCTATGCATTTGAATGCAATGTCATTAAAGTCCCTGTTGGTGTAATGGTCAGGCGTCCCAATACTTTTGTCCATAAGTTGTTCTTGTCCACGTTTGTTGCATTACAACGGGTGTACTTTTAATGTGTTAATTGTAAAGATGTCAGACTTCAGAAATGACACATAAGTGAGAGATGTAATAGCTCAGTGGTGAGAGAGAGAGAGAGAGAGAGAGAGAGATTGAGGGAGAATGATGATGATATGACTCAGACATCAGATGAATTCTCTGAATCGCAAAATCAGGCTTTGATTGCTTTGACTTTGATCTGACCACATGTCCAAAAAAAAGGGTACAGTCCAAATAAGTTTCTTTCCTCCAGAGGAATAGAAATGTTCCCATCCTCAGAGGTACAACTTGGTCCTTAACCCTTTCTACAGGCCTGAAAATGAACTATTCAGACAGTTTAATTGATACAGTCGAATATCCAGTTCTGTCCATATAATCCAAATGTTTTCATTCAAATTATAATTAACATTTAATTACAATATTTCAAAATCTATTACAACATTGCAAAATTTACCCCAAAAAATCTTGAAATTCAAGGCTGAACAGAGGGACCTTCTGAACAGCACCAGTACACAGTATTTATTGAGCATATACATTTTTTTTTTAAAAAAGCGGTTAAGGTCCTACCGTGTACCTTAAATAAGTTTTAGAGGTACACTACATCCACTGTCCCAGGGCAAACGGATATATAGGTAGCTTTACATAACTTCTTTTCTTTTGCAGTGAAGATGTGGAGGATACAGAGTCAGTGCAACCAAATAACTAAAGGTCCTGGAAATTTACCCTTGAGGGGAGCACCCCGGTGACAACGTGACAAGTACATTTTTTCCCCGAGTTTGCTTTCTAACATTGTGTCGAACCAGAGGTGGAACCAGCAGGGCGTCAGGAGGGGGGGTGGGGTGGGTGGGTGGTTAGTTGCCCCAGGCCCTGGCTTAGTGTTAATATAACCACAGTGATATAAATGACAGGATAAGTTACGCTATTCAGAGCAGATTTGCGGTCCAGTACAGAACACATGGCTGCGAAACGAGTGCGCGATCGCGTTCTTCTTCAAGTTTTATTCTTATTTTTCATTCCACCTGTTTTTTTTTGGTGCCGCTTCTTGTCGGAGCCCTATAGAATTTCAACGTCAAAACGTCTGTTAATATCCCCTGCAGTGCGCTTGTATTCAGATTTTTGATTGATTGATCAGGGGCCAGCTATTGATTGTTTAAGAAAATCGAGTTTTGTGGTCGAGTAATGTATAGGGAGAGAGAGAGAGAGGGTAGTTGAGTCATCTTCAAAATTGCGTATTGGAGAGAGAGTCTGTGAAGTCACGGGTATGGAGGCCGGAAAGGGAAAAAAAACCGGAGAAACACAAACACGGAGAAACAAATGCTGGGCAAAAACACATAGCAGACTCAGAAACAGACTTCAAGACATTAAAGCTCAGGTCAGTTATGAAAACAAATGTATCTCACTGTTTGCTGCGGTGTAATTAAAAATAATCAGCCTGTGAATTCGGACACAAGCGCTTTCGTCCGTCCTTAACCGTAAACGGCTTGGTAAGAGCCGGCGAGCTCACGTCTGAATCAGAAGATCGCAAGTTCCCATCCACGGTGAGAGTGATTTTTTTTTTTCGACACAAGCTTTTTTTTTGCGCTGGTTTTATAGCAACCACACAATCACACTTCAGATTTACTCATGGAAATGCATCTAGTTTCTTTCTTTTCTTTCTTTTCTTTCTTTCTTTTTCCACAAATGATATCCAACCCAATGGAGATATATTCTATTTTGTAAGCCAAGGAAAATAAAAAAGGAAAAGGAGTCAAGTAGCTTGCTGGTTGTGCAACCATTTTTCCCTCAGTCGGACTAGAAGTTAGAAGTGCTGTAGAGAAGTGGTGAATTTGCTCTCCAGTCGGTGTGAAAGGCCACTTCCTGAACGGTGCCCGACAAGAATGTGAGAGTCAGTTTTGTTGGCGTTAGTTCTCTCAGTCCTGTCTGGCCTCCTTCAGGAGTGTTTTCTGCTTCTGAGAGGCTTCCAGAAAGAAATCTAACACACGCACTCACACATGTTGGTATTACTATATTTGCTACTATATTTCCATAGACTTGTGTAATACTGTCTCTCAGTAATACTACACCTACAGTTAAGCTGAACCCTGCCCTCAGCATCAGTAACCAAAATTCAATCTTTCTACTCTTTTGGGTTTTGGGTTGTATTGAAAACGACAAAATGTTCCCAATTTGACAGATTTCCCAGTTAGTCTATGAGGATACTTGGTCCTCACAAAGTGATAAATACACACAATCAGAATCAGAAACCTTTATTGAAATAGAAAGTCTAAATAATCCAATAAAACTGCAGAAAAGGCTCACTATGAAAAACACTATTCTGTATACACAAATGCTGGGTAGAAATACTATAAGTCATTTAAAGTTAAGTGAATTACTAGTAACACAGGTGGTTAGGAGTCTGTTACTGCATGTAGTAGAGATGCAGTTTATCAGAGACAACATCCAGTTTATCAGAAACAACAGCTTTCACTCACTGACCACTTTAAGAATTTTGAGTGGTGTAAAATTACAGATTTTAGTTCTTCTGTCCACACACAGTGTTAGCCACCTTCTACCCCTGAGCTTCTGCTGTGATACTGCTCGAAAATATGCAGCCAAGAGCAGCCCTGTGGTCAGGCACAGGAAAGTGATGAATGTTTAGGGAACAGCTAACGCAAACTGTGCATCGGCAGATGGCGGCCCATGTGTGTCGCATCGCCTGTGCCTTCGTGGCTGAAACCCCATTTTTCTTTTTTTATTAACCCCCAAATCTTAATGGTGCCAGTCATTTAATGAATTTTTCAAGTTTACTCTGAGCCAGATAGTCCTAAAATTGTGAACAGCTGCATGTGCTTATAATGCATCATATCTACCTATTTGTCATGTCGGGGTGTAGAGGGAGGACGGCTTGCAGGAAACTTCTTGTAGAAATAACTTCTTTAATGAACACAAAAAAGGCTCAAAGAGCTCTTCACATACACTTGCAGTAAACCAGCATACAAACAAAACCTCACTTAGAGAAGAACATGAACACGTAGCTTAGCATCTAGCTTAGCATCACATTAGCTTAGCACATAGCATAACACATAGCATGGTAGGTAGCTTAGTATAGCAGTTAGCTTTAGCATACAGCCTAACCATAAGACCTTAACATAACTCGAACCATGAAGGTTCACACATAGATGATACACAAACGAACTCAGCACACCAAAGGGTAAGGGATAAATACGGCTACTCGGCCGGATACAAGTTCATGGGCCAACCGGCCTGCTTTAGGTCCCACTAATAGACTATAGTGGGGCGGTGAGTGTCCAGAGTTCACACGAGGCGCACAGAGAGTGAATCTTGCTCTTTGAACATTTCCAGTCCAGAGGAGTGTTGTCTGTAAGATGACTACTTTCCTCCTGCCACTAGGAAAGCACACACACTGTCCTTGGAAGCATCTGCTGCAAGAGCTGAGATGTGTACGGCTTTGATGAAAGAGTGACTGTGAAGCATAAGCACCTGGAGCTCCCAACAAGTCCCAGCAGAGCGTGGCTAGAGGGATAATGTTTCTCTCCTGCCACTAGAGAAACCAGTCCTTAGCAGAAAGCACTCCAGAGCTTTTCAGTGGGCTTCAGCTGACTGAAACAAA
>JBBPCZ010120902.1:0-10105 GCA_037974445.1 Brycinus macrolepidotus | reverse complement strand
ATGGGTGAAGCGTTATCTCAGTGTTATCTTAAGGAACTTTTCCATAGGAATACAGGAACCATGCTGTACCTAAACTGCACTGCGATGGCACGGAAGTTGGAGCACGTTTTGATGTTCCAGTGTATCTCAGCCCAGTAATGGTTTTTCTGATGCGATTCCCTCCCCACAGTTTATGTCCAGTCATCTCAAAACCGTGTCCATGGAGTCGAACCAGGGGAAAAGCATTTGTTCGCGGGATGCAGCTCCTCATAACAAGCACACAGATACAAATACACTGCAGGTCAAAAAGTATGGAAGCAAGCAGCGTTTTTGATGGTGAACTCCTTAAACTGTGGGCTTATATTTCATGTCCTGGGTTAACCAGGGTTGTGGGAGTCTGGAGCCTCTCCCAGCGACCAAAGGGTGAAAGGCTGAGAAACACCCTGGAGAGGTCAGAAAAAATGTTCAAGAAACTCTTTGATAGCATGTTTGACTCAGTACAGAAGAAAAATGTGTTTTTGATTCACATTCTTTTTAATCTGTAGCTATTATGGGCGATTCAGTAACTATGAAAGGTATATGCTAGTTGTTAAGTCATGAAGCATCAGATTGGCGACTCATATACTTACACTTCTTCAATCCACATGAAATTTGGTGTGATTATAGCCCCACATAACTTATATGGAATGAGAGATTTGTGTCCCTAGGTGAGCGCGTCCCTTCGTGCTAGTGACCCCCAGAGTGGAGTAGGCACAAAGTACTTTGCCAAAAATTACAAAATTTAAATGGCAAGTTGGCCTCTAGGAAGTGCATGACCTTAGCTGACTACGATTCATGTGTGTGGTAGTACCACCTAGTGAATAACGAAGGAAATGACCACATTTTTACTGTGTACAGTATTTTTAGAGTGACCCTTTCAGTAAAGACAAAGCAGCAAACCTCAAAGCACTATATATATCTGGATAATGCATGTGGGTGTCTGCTGCCCTCTGCATTTATTGGTCTTTATCTTCAGCAACAAATCCAAACATTAGATCACATTGAAAAATTTTTTTCTAGTTGACCCCTTTAATGGCCAGGACCCACCTTTCCAGACTTCCATTGTTTACTCCTAAAATTTAAGAACAAGGGGGCTTCACAACAGAGACATTTTTGTAGACCAAATAAGGAGTAGAGTTCTGTGTGCTGTTTTGATGAGAATTTTGCTAACCAGTTCAAGAGGAAGATGGGCCTTCAGTGATGGCTGGAGTCACTGACTAGCCTGAACACACACACACACACACACACACACACACACACACATCTGCACAATCATTCAGTGAAGTGCTGCCAGTTAGGATATCTCTGACTGGAAAAGTTAGAAGAACTCTCCCTGCTGAACAACATCAACACTGTCTCTTCTGTGTCCTACGCACTCAGTTATTTCACTTTTATTAGTTTTCTCAAAAGAGTGAGATTGTGAGGGTGATTACAGGCAATGGTTTGTCTTTTAATTGTAATGAAACAGGAATAGATGTAGTTTGTTTCTAGTGAAAAAAAGGACAAATGTAAGCTAATCATTTATTTATTATGCACAGCTAGAATAAGAGGTGGTCTTATCTAACTGGACAGTTGATTTTAGGATTGTCTCAGTTACTCAATTAAAAACTGATGTTCTTGAATCAGATTAGTGATTAGCTGTGCAGTTTGACTGTTAAACAGGAAAAACGCTGATCATTGTAAAGTCATGTTCTGCTGCCTGAACAATTACCACAAGGTGGAGCAGTTAGTGCTCAAATTGCTGTTGAGAGAGAGGAAACCCACACCAGCAGGATGTCATGAATGCTCTTACGTTTCCATGTACATTGTGTGAATATGATTACATTATTAATCATCAGAATAATTGCTAGATTCCTCAATTACCAATATAATTAATAACAGTGACAGCTGACTTACTGATTTGTCTTCTATACCACTTGAGTAATAACAAAGATTTGCATTTTTTTTACAAGTAAGGACTGGACAATATATTGGAAATACTCAAAGCATTGTGACATACATACATACATACATTCATACATACATACATACTTTTGTACATCACACACACTTGCCTACCTGTCCACACCTCTCCTGAAAGAGTGTGTGTGACAGATATAGTTGAGTGTCTTTTTGTAGTGATTTCACCCCTGTTTGCAGACAAGTTTCATATTGTTCTAACAGAAACCACCATTCAGTATAAACTACAAAGTTTTAATACAGACATGTGTTGCACATGTCTGGTGTGATTATCTCCATCAAAGGGTTAAATCAAGCATTTATGAAGTGCTTTATATAAATACATATATATGATATGTACCATGATATAGCCTGAAAATAACTCAATATCATTAACAGGCTACAACGCCCAGCGCCAGTTTGAACTCTTCAGTGATTCTTGGTGTGGTAAATATGCATGAGAAGTGCATTTCTCTGATAACATTAGTGCAAGCACTCACACTACTTTTCATCTCCTTCCAATGCTTGACTCTAGGGACGGGGCGATACCACTTTTTCCTGTCTGATACCAATACTGATTCCTCAGATTTGAGTATTTATCGATACCAATACCAATCTGATACATTTTTTCCCCCTCTTCAACAACTAAGCTGTTAATAATACATTTGTTTGGATGCACTTTCAATCTGAAACATCTGCACTATGTAAACTATCTAATTCCAGTTTCTACACCCATAAAGTGCAAAGTTTGTCAGTTATGGAGCTCTGCATACATGGCTGAATCATTAGTGGCTCTTTGTTAAACATGTTAGACACTGTTTGGATGCAGGAGCCTGTATTTTAATACCTACATAGTGCACCCTAGTAGGGAGCCATTTAGGACACAGCCTTCCTTCTCATCTGCGTGTCTTGTGTTTTGACACTAGAAACTCTTTACATCATGTTGCTCAAGTTTTAGTTAAGCATTTACATGATAGTTCAGTCTTTTTCCAATATCCGATCCAGTGGTTTGGCCCGTATTGCAATGATACCAACATTTAATATCAGATCAGGGAATATAGTTGGAAAATAAACAAATCACGTTGGATAACGAACTCTCGGAGAACATCTCTCTCTCCAGAAAAAAAAACTTAAGATGAAACAGATGATAAAACCAGCTGTGACACTTGATGAGTGTGGATTTCTGTATACTGGAAAAACCACTCCCTTGCACACTCCCTGTATTTCCTGTGTGTGTGCTACATGCCCCTAATTCTCGAGTGTAAGAAAAAGTGAATAAAGTCTTGTTCTGAATGTAGGACTGTTTTTTGCTGTATCTCTGAATGCTGTGCTCTTTGTGTGTTTTAGATCGCTCTGGGTGAGTGTTACAGGGTCCGCTTCCGAGATGTTCATTCCAATGCCTTCATGCAAAACCGCTATGTCTCCTGCACCTTGATTCACGAAAACCTTTCGTCTTCATGTTTGTGACTGATCCCAAGTGCTAGATGGTGCTACAAGTGTTACTTCAGACACTGACTTTTGTGATAACATTTAAAGCTACCTTCTGATGAACTTTCAACACAGATGTTAATGCAAAAGCACTGCAGGGTCTTACAAACTGCCCTACTGTTTTTATCATTACTATCATTATTATTATTATTATGATTATTATTATTATTAGTAGTAGTAGTAGTAATAGTAGTAGCAGTATTATTATTCATACCACATAACACCATATGAGGGACATTCAAAAAGTTTCTTTTATATTTTAGTTGGAAATGGTGAAGGCTGGAAGACCAGTAATTGGGTGTGTCTGAGAGTGCCATGTGACTCAAAATTCTTAATAAATGGAGTTTAAAAGGTGTGGAAACTTTTTGAATGTCCCTCGTATACCACATGATGACACATAATACCACTCTTTACCACACTTTACACTTCATCTCAAGGTTATCACAAAAGCTAGAGGTGGTGTTTACAAATTATGTAGAAAATGAAAAACTATATAACACTATAACAATATAACATTGTGTTCGGTACAAGCTTTTGTTCTGACAGCAATGCTATATCGTATGCTGAAAAAGACATTACAACTCTCCATCATTTTGTAGAGAAGTAAATGCTTTAAAGAAAACTGTTGAACAACAGTTAGAGATGATACCTTGAATTTCACACAAGTATTTCGGTGCAGTCACTATAGAATAATCCAAAAGACAGAGGAGACAAATGCAAAACTGATTTCCACCATTAACAGTTTTGACCTCCTAACATGAGAAATGACTAGGAGGCCACAGGCATACCTGATCCAACACAGGGCACCGTTAAGAGATCAGCTATTACATATTCCAGTGGAAGGAATGGCGAACCTTAAAACATTTGACACATTTTTCAGACTTCTGTGCTTTAGGTTTTTATCATGTTGAGGAAATTAGCTATAAAAGCAAAGTTGTGTGTCATCTATGAGAACATCTTGGCTTTGATAAGCTATATGTCATGTCACCACAGGGAAGGAGGACTCGTTCAGCTGGTGGTCGGGTCCTCTGATCCAACTGGAATGGTCCCAATGCAGGTTATGCTCCGATACAGGAGCCTGAGGGTACACAGACACTCCGCACCATGCCAGAGCTATGAGGGGTAAGCCCAGCCTGAGGGCGCTTCAGTTACGCTAGTTACTAGTAAGAAACACAAGAGACAGAGAGAGGCAAATCAAAGTTCACCTGATAAATATCAAAGAGGAAGACTTCTTACTACTACGGAGACTGAGGTTCTCCTAAAGCAGCCAAGAGAGTCCACGAGCCAGATATGAGAGAAAGCAAGCGTGAAACCAGGAGAGTATGATGGTGATCACATGCCATACTGCTGGAACGGCTGGCTTTTTAAACCTAGAGACACGAGGGAGCAGGAACACAGCAACCCATCAGAGACACGAAACAATAATCACATTGTTGACTACTTAGAGGAGACACCTGGAGACACTAGGGAAACCCTGCCCACATCATACTAGGGAGAACAAGAGGGCTAACCTAACACAGGTGCGCTGCCTAGCAACGCGCCAAACCAAAACAAACCTCCACGTGGACAGAGGGGCGTAACAGGACACCTCCAGATCAGAAATCCGGGGAACGTGAACGCTAGAGCCACAGCGGAGACGGCACGGATGTGACAGTACCCTCCTCCAGAACCAGCCACCGAAGGGGGGCAAGGAGGCTCCACCACCATCCTCGGACATCCAGGATGACCCGGTCTACCGGGCTGGGATGGTTGGCTGGGAGGACGTCCCCGAGGACGGGGAGCCGGATGATCCAGCCAGGCACGATGAAACTCATCAATGAGCTCTTGACTGAGCACGTCCTGAGCCGGGACCCAACTCCTCTCCTTGGGTCCGTACCCCTCCCAGTCCACAAGGTACTGCAAGTACTGTCTCCTCCGAGAGTCAAGCAGCAAGCATACTCGATAAGCAGGGCCCCCTCAATCTCCACTGTTTCAGGGAGCATTGGACTCACCTCCCCAGCATCCAGGGGTCCCTGGACTGCTGGCCTGAGGAGAGACACATGTGAGGAGAAACAGGAGAAACATGCATGTGAGAGGGTAACTTAAGATTAACAGACACTGGGTTCACTATTTTCTCTATTACAAAGGGACCAATAAAACGCTCTGACAGCTTTTTACACAGAAGACCCAAACGTAAGTCTTGTGTCGATAGCCATACCCGATCTCCAGCCCAGTATTCTGGCGCCTCCCTTCTGTGCCGGTCGGCCTGTTGTTTAAACCGCCGCACTGCTCGCGTGATGGCGGTGTGGGCACCTTCCCAAACCTGCTCTGCCCTCCTGAACCACCCGTCCACCTCAGATAGATCAGTGGGCTCAGCGTCCCATGGACAGAGCAGAGGTAGACGTCCAAGCACACACTCATAAGGCGTTAGGCCGGTTGCGGAGTGGCGCAAGGAGTTCTGGGCGTACCCCACCCAGCAGAGAAACTCTGCCCAGTCATGCTGCCAACTATGGCAGTAGGCCCGGAGGAATTTGCCGAGGTCCTGGACTCTGGGTGATAGCCTGAGGTAAGGCTGACCGCTGACCCCAACTTCCTAAAGAAGGCTGCCCAAACCCTCAAGATGAAGTGGGGCCCCCAATCGGACAAGATGTCTTCCGGGATGCCATAGTGCCTGAACACCGACTGGAACAGAGCCTCCACTACTTGCCAGGTGGTGGGAAGTGAACTGAAGGGAATAAACTGAACACCCTTAGCAAACCTGTCGACGACCACCAAGATGGTAGGGGAAACAATTTACTGGCTGGTAATTCACAGGGAACTTTGGTGACCATGCAAACAGAACAGGAGCGGACTGCTTGTTCCACGTCCGCCGTGAGGTTTGGCCACCAGTATTTACAGCTAATTGCCGCAACAGTTTTCTGAACTCCGGGATGCCCTGTAGCAGGGGTTGTGTGAGCCCACTCTATTACACGGTTACGGAGTGGGTCAGGTACGAAAACCTTACCTGCAGGGCATATGCTGGGAGTAGGATAACATGACGAGCTACATTCAATTTCTGCATCTATATTCCACATTATAGGGGCCGCGATTAGCGCAGCGGGGATAATAAGATAAGATAAGATAAGATGAGATAAGATAAGATAATACTTTATTAATCCCCAGGTGGGGAAATTTTTGTATTGCAGCAGCGGAAGAGGCAATGCAATAACATACAATAAATTTAAAAAGTTAATAAAAATAGAGTTATAGATAAATTGTCATCAAACAGTCCAGCTTGTGCAGTTTGGAAATTGCTTCTGGGTGCGGCAGCGGGGTAGGGGGCTCGGGAGCTATTGTGCAGTCTGATTGCTGCCGGCACAAAGGAGCACCTGAACCGCTCCTTTGTGGTTCTGGCTCAGTATTTTCTACAGGGGTTTTGTAGCACTGTGATAACGCATCTGCTTTCCCATTTTTGGACCCCAGTCTATAGATAATAAAGAAGCTGAATCGAGTAAAGAATGCCAGATGTATTCGAGGTTACAGTGGTCAGTCAAAACAGTAAATGGGTGTCGGGCCCCCTCCAACCAATGCCTCCACTCCTCTAATGCAGCCTTCACTGCGAGCAGCTTGCGGTTACTGATATCATAGTTTCTCTCTGCACCGGTCAGCTTCCTTGAGAAGAAGGTGCAAGGGTGGAGCTTCTCCGGAGTCCAGTGTCTCTGAGACAGCACCGCTCCCAAACCGACCTCGACAATAAATGGCTTTGCTGGGTCGAGTAGTTTTAGGATAGGGGCTGAGGTAAAAAGCTTTGGTACAAGGTGGGGATCACTGTTTGGCTAAAGTACTTGCGACTTGGGATCTCATATCTGGGATCCAGTGTCTAATAATCATAGCCCTGAATCCATTTTTCGCCACAGTACTTATTGGAACCATGTCTTTGGCTATATGGTGTGTGATGGCATTGGTTATCTCGATCCACCGCTTGCTTTTTTTGTCGTAGGCTGTACTTCTCGCAAACGCGTCTACAAGTGATATATTTGACTGGAGTGTCCTGTAGCTTTTTCAGTTTGTGTTTTGGGGGGTGCCGATCTTAGTTACATACATTCTTGGTACTCCAAAGCATGTTTACGGCTAAGGTGGTGCCTCCAGTGATAACTTTAGCTTGACAGCATTTGCAATAAATAGTTTTTGGTCTACGTCCGACCTTTTAAATCCAAAATATCTCCATACAACAGACGTGGCTCCTTTTTTCGGCAAAAGTTCTTGTGTCTCATTATTTTCAACCTCAATCACTACCACCCAGTAGCGCTCACTCCAATCATCATGAAGTGCTTTGAGCAGCTAGTCCTGAGCCACATCAAGAACTAGCTTCCTCCACACTGGACCCACTGCAGTTCGCGTACCAAACGCGATCTCACTCGCACTCCACCTGGCCCTGTCACACCTGGAACACCGCAACACCCATGTGAGAATGCTGTTCATCGACTTCAGCTCAGCATTCAACACATTATCATCCCCCAGCAGCTGATCAGTAAGCTGGACCTGCTCGGACTGAACACCTCCACCAGCAACTGGATCCTGGACTTCCTTACTGGAAGACCCCAGACAGTCCAAATTGGCAATACCAGCTCCGACAACATCACACTGAGTACAGGCACCGCCCAGGGATGTGTGTTGAGCCCGCTACTCTTCATGCTGCTGACTCACCACTGCACCAAAAGAGCCCAGGAGCACCTGCACTTTCTGCGACAACTAAAAAAGGTGCACCTCCCCAAACCCATTCTCATCACTTTCTACAGAGGCACCATCGAGAGCGTCCTGACCAGCTGTATCACAGTCTTGTATGGAAACTACTATGCCTCAGACCACAGAGCCCTTCAGAGGATTGTGTTGACAGCTAAGCGTATCATCAGCAGCTCTCTACCAAGCCTGCAGGACATTTACATTTCTTGCTGCATCTGTAAGGCCACCAGCATCGTGGATGACCCCCACCATCCCTACTACAAACTGTTTACCCCCCTCCCATCTGGTAGATGATTCTGCAGCATCAGGAGCAGGTCTGCTAGACTGTGCAATAGCTTCTTCCCCCAAGCAGTCCGACTCCTGAACATCATGCTGCCCCCTCCCACACTGAACTGTCTACTCCACACCCTACTCTGCACTACATAACCCCACCTCTTCACTTTTTCTATGGCTGCTATAAGAGTGCATGTTTACATTTACATTTATGTCTACTTGAACATTGCCCACATACTGCAATACTTGCACAAATCGGATTGCGGAGACGGCCTTGATCAAGCCATCTCCGTATTATGTCTTTTCATGTGCTTCTGGGATGTAATATTTTGTAGTTATTTAGTAAATCTGCTGTTTGTATATTTAAGAACATTATGCTTTTGTCTCAGAGTCTGTTTGGTTGGTTATGTGTTAATTGATTGTTATATGTTCCCCTTTGTTTTTAAATGGTATTGGCCACCTGTTACGTGTCATCTCTTCCATCCAATATCATGGGCAGTGTGAGGTCACTGGACAACAAGGTGGACCAGCTTACGGCACTAGTCAGATACAACAGGGAATTTCATTGCAGTTTGATGTGCTTTTCTGAGACATGACTGCATGAGCGAAATTCCTGACTGGCGGATGTTGCTGGCTTTCATGTGTTCGGGAAGACAGAGCTCGGCATGATAGTGGGAAGCGCAAGGGGGAAGGACTTACCGTTTTTATTAACGAGCAGTGGTGTCACCCTGGTCTCGCTGTGCTTAAGGAATGCGTTTGCAGCCCTCACACATGATTGCCATTGTTGTTTACATTCCTCCATTGGCCAACACGATGACTGTGTGTCATGTCATTCACTCTGTGATTGCGAGACTCCAGACGAGACACCCACATGCTGTCATTCTCATCTCTGGTGAACCTTAGCACCTTCACAGTTTGTGGACTGTCCCATCAAATAGAATATGACACTGGACTTGTTGCATACTAATGTCAAAGAGGCATATAGCTGCACAGCCATCCCACCCCAAGGCAGATGTGACCACAATCTGCTGCACTTCGTCCCAACTACCTACCACTGGTGAAGAGGCGGCTAGCCATTGTCAGGGCAGTAAGGGAGTGGTCAAAGGAGGCCAGTACAGCCCTGCAAAACTGTCTGAAGACTACTGACTGGGAAGCTCTTAATGAACTGCATGGCGAGGACATTCATAGCCTCACAGACTGTGTCACAGAGCACATAAACTTCTGTGTTGATAACACTGTACCAATAAAATCCATATGCTGTTTCCTTAACAACAAGCCATGGGTCACCAGCCATGGGACTAATGAGAGGGCTAATGAGTTTATTCTGTTTTTTAACAGGTTTAACAACAGGGCTCAGCCCGGCGTCTCCTCCAGCTCCATCATGACCCTCACAGCACCTAACACTCCTCTGGTTTCCTCCATTAGTACCTCGCCAGAATGCTTCTCTCCATACCACTCTCCTTCTCCCACCATCTCACCCACTAGAGCCTTCACCTCCTGCATCCCCTCTCCTGCCAATGACGACTTTGGCACCCACAGACCATCCACCACCATCACTGAGGACCAAGCAAAGAGAGAACTAAGCAGACTTGCCAAGGCAGCGGGCCCAGACGTTTACGTTTACGGCATTTAGCAGACGCTCTTGTCCAGAGCGACGTACATCAGTGCTTTAGTAATCCACATCTGT
>JBBPCZ010120901.1:0-10105 GCA_037974445.1 Brycinus macrolepidotus | reverse complement strand
ATCCAAGACATGTTTTGTTCTTGCACTGCAAAACAGCTTGGGGATATATATATATATATATATATATATATATATATATATATATATGTGTGTGTGTGTGTATGTGTATATGTGTATATAGTACATTCAGTTAACTATATTTAATTTAAGAGATCCTTATAAACAGAGAGATCAATCTTCTTAAACAGACTTCTTATGACCTACATTTCCCAAAGTCTCAGATATTACTGTTCACCACTGAAGCAGTCCGCTGATGGGGCAGCAGGTACGCTCTGCAATTTGTTACAAATTTCCCTGATAGCTCAACAAACTGTGAACGCTTCTGTAGCCGAGGCAAATGATTATGTGTCAGTTCTCATCATATTCATGGAGAGGATGTGGCTATAGCTGCATGCATCCTCCATGCTGCTGCACTGCTAGAATTACATTCACAGCAGTGGATTCCTGAAGCCCACTGGTGCATACAGGAAAAAATTCAAACATGTTTTAGAAAAGGGTAATAGTCATCAGTTTGGATGAAAGATTGCAAGACAGGTAAATCTTTAAAAACTTCAAAAAAATGAGTTTTTGCTGTTTTGTCAATTACACATTTTGTAGATTGTAAAAAATACATCTAGATATGCAAAATTCTTAAAATGCATGCATTGTCGTATAGTTAAAAACTACAAATATAGCATTCGAATGATGTCTGATGTTAGAATAAACTTCTTGATTGTGAAGACACACCCCAGAAAAAGAATTTTACCAGACAGATTATTGAAATATCACTATTTATTGATCAATCAAGAAAGAACAGCACTGTTCATATAAAATGTTTGAGTTTTGTTTAGATCATTGTGAAGTCTTTGTGGTGGCCTGGCATTCCCAAATCCTGAGACCAAGCAAGTATCAGTACTCTGAGCTTCCGAGCTCTTCCAATTCCTCTGAGAGTTCGGGGGTTCCAACACCAATTTTTCGGGGCTCTCTTTGGGCACCCTTCTAGGCACATTTTCACATAGGCGCACACACTCCTGTTCACTCTTTTGCCTTCCTTTATTTTTACTAGGAACTTTGCAGATTGCTTAGTCTGGGTCTGCCAGTCTGGTCCCACCTGGCAGTTTCCGATTTCCTGTTTTCGTTTTCTTTCCTTATAGGCCTCTCCCTATAAGAGGTCGAACGACCACCTGTACTAAGGCTTGGTGAAATAGTGGGTAGTGCCACAGTCTAGCAACCCCAGTGGCTTGAGGTTTAGTCCTGTTTGCGGTGGGTTTTTCAACTATGCCTTGCGCCGCAAGTTCGAACCCTGTTCGTGGCTGCAGCAGCCTGTTTTTAGCTCTCCTTGGCTCTCCTTGGCTGTACATGGGTTCTTTATTTCTGATCGGCAGGTCATTTTTGCCCCTGCCGGTTTGTTACAGCTTCAGAACGGCATCACCCAGTGAGATCTCAGATAACACGTTCCATTTATGTGGATGATATCATAAGTACAAAGGAAATAGACAAATTTAGATATTCTACTTAGATACTACAGGAAACTAGCTTGTCATATGTGAAATGACACGCTTGTGCTGATAAAAGCTTTCATTATTTTGGAAAGTACAGGTAGACCTGAGTGGGCAAGAATTGACTGAACAATTGAGTTTTAATCTTGTGCAGGTTGCATTTTAGGAGAAGACATGTTAAAGATCTGTAAAATGGTTGGCGGGACCAAAATCATCATCATTTCTGCCTGTAGAGTCTCACCTTAATTGATAAGACATGATCAGAGATATGAACTAACGACAAAAAAGTCAATAAAGTACATAAGACTCCAGGACTGATTTACAATAGAGAGAATGAGAAAAGAGGAATTCATTCGATGATACACCCACTAAAGTCATCCAATGGTAGATCATTAAAGAACCTTGGTGCGATTGCTTTGTTAGCGGTTCCTTTAAAGCATCTTAATTCACTAATTAGAAGAAACGAGTGAAAACTTTTGAACTTATTGTACATATCATGCATTTTGCCAAACCAGTCAAGTTCTTACTAAACGTGTTATTCTGACGAGTAATTATCACAACAGACCAATAAAAAAAAAAACCTGTTGACAAACAGTCCTGCAGAAATGCCACCACAAGTTGAAAACCCTTGCTCTAGAGCATCCCAAGACATAAACAAAACCCCAGACAGAAAACAACATCAGGAAGTTCTGTCAATATTATCACAGACACTCTCCAAATGTACGTCATAAAATCTTGACATTTAACTTTTATGTCTATTGTTCAAATTTCTTTATTTTTTTACAATGTTAAACATGTCAGTGTGAACACAAAGTGAACCTGAACTAAACAGAACAATGCATAATTTTTGCGATTCAATACGAACCAAGGGAACTAAACAATTATTACAGACACTATATTGTTTCACTAAACACTAGACCAGGGCTATTCAACTTCAATAGCAAGTGGGCCGAATATGAATGTCACTGGGGGTTCGTGGGCCACACAGAATATCACCTCTCACCCGCGAGCTGAGTGCAAGTGCAGTGCGAGTGTAGCAACCAATCACAGCGCATGCCTGTCCGGCACATAGGTGCTTAGTATAACGTGAGGGATTGGAACCGTTGTTGAAGTAGATCAGAGCTACCGGTACGCCATAATTTTATTATATCACACGAATCACACACTGTGATTTACTGGCAGTCTTGCGGGTCATAAAAAATTTCAAAAGGGCCGTATCCAGCCCGCGGGCCGCTAGTCGAATAGGTCTGCACTAGACTTACTAGAGAAACTAGATACTAAATACTAGAGAAACATTAAAGTTAGTTAGTCAGGAAGATGTATCAGTTACGTTCAACGTACCTCTCTTAGTTTTAAGATGAGACTTACATTTTGTACTTCTATTTTACTTCTAACTATATTATGTGAAAAAAGGAATCTAGTCTTTCCTCATTTCCTAATTCTTTTTTTGTGTTTAATTTCATTCTGTTCTGCCGGTTCAGCTTCCACACTGCTTTGCTGCTGCTCATACCCCTCACTTTCGGGCTTTAACGTTTATTTCAAACTAAATATATCACAAAAAAGGGAACCATAGAGTGTAATACATTTCAGTTCCCATGCTGATGGATGCTGGATGTATTAAGTTCCACTGTTTGGCAGATGTTCCTCTGCAGTACATAAGTAGTGGTCTGAACTGATATTTTTTTTAATGCTGCTTTTACTTCTACTAAAGGCATTATTTCATTCAAGTAACAATACTTTTAGTTGAATATTGGTTTGGGCTACTCACACTTCTGATTCTCACTTCCACTTTGACTGGCAACCAGGCCTCAGGCCTAAAACTTCAACAAAAGAGGACAGACCGTTCCGTTTCTCCCTTTCATTCTCTATTTTCGCTTTCTCATACGCTCTCTTTTTCTCTCTCATGGGGCCTCTTGCTGTTTGAAAGTAAATGGCCACCTCCCCCTCAACGGTCCCGCACCTTGAGCTCACACTTTTTTTTTTTTTTTTTTTTTTATGAATGAGTGAAATTCCAGGAATGAGAGGGAACAGAGGAAACTCTTCAATGTGCCATGGCGTTTGAGGCCCCAATCCCTGACCCCCTGAGGGCCTTTCTAGGATGGGGCTTAACCACCTCCCCCCCCCCGAGCACCTTTGGATCAGTGAAGGGTCAACGGGGGGAACCGGGGCCTTGATATTATCTATGCTCCAACATGTGCCATTCACACCAGTAAAGAGGGAGAGATCTTTCCCACTTATTCACTCCCTCACTCTTTCTCTTTTTTTCTCTCTCTCTTCCCTCAATCTTCTCTCTTCCTTCCCTTCTATGCTCCCTCTCTCTTCTCACTCCCTCACCCACACTGAAAAAAGCTCTTTGGGGTGGTGTGAGAATGTGCGTATAAGTGCACGGATGCATGTATGACAAAGTTTGCAAGCACTGGCTAATTTTACACCACCTACTTTTGAAAGCAGTAGATGGAGAACAGTTCATTGCTTTTGCAAATTAAAAGTGTCTTAATATTGTCTTTTCTGCTTCATAACTTTATAGAAGACGAAAAATGTAATGATTACGATAATGGTTTTATTTGCCTTGCTGAATATGAATGATTTTATTCCTGATACTCACACACACACACACACACACACACACACACAAAGAATTTATTTTAAAACGTTTTGTCAAGTGGTCCCACACAAGAATGTTAAGAGCTTCTCATGGTGTAACAGTAACCATTTCACAGCTTAGCTTGGAAAAAATAAAAAAATCAAATTTACAAAACTTGGTGAAAATCCAGCCCTACGCACTCCATTCAGCAACAGCCTCTTTCAGCACATCAGCCAGTTGCTCACTTGTGTGCACTTGATGAACTGATTTGGAATATTTGGATGACTTTTGGATTCTGTTTGTCCAAATTAGATTTTTTGCCAAAGTATTCCTTTAAAAACGTCTACGGTCCGTTTAAGTGCTATACACTAGATGCCAAAACAAACTCAAGGATCAGTGAGAAGTTAAGACATGGTATTTAGCAAATGTGATTAACAATAATCTCAAATGATCTATTTATGCTAATTACTTGTTATGAAATAACTAAAACTAGGGTCTCCGCTTTTTTGAATATGAGATGTTTTGGACACTCATTTTATTGTGTGTTAACTCTCTGTTATTACAGTATCACCTACAGCTCTGATCAGCATTCAAATTTTCTTTTTATAATGCAAGAATGGGTGCACATCCACAAATAAAGAAAAAAACTGACAGCAGGACATCCTAATTTATGACTGAACTATGAGCTTTATATTACCCTGTAGTGTGACAGAATGTGACAGGTGCCCTGAAGAACATCAAGAGCGTGACCACTCAAACACATGCGCACACACACACACACACACACACACAGATGGGAGATGACAGCTGACAGGCTTACAGTAAATGTGCTAAATCCATATCTTTTAAGCTGGAATGTGTACTTGAAGTTTAAGAAATGCAAACTGCATTGAATTTCTACATTACCATCTTTAATCAAATCAACAGTCTGAAGGAACTTGGATCTGAGTTGCCCACACGCAAGCCAGCACCAGAGGAGGAAATAGCAAGAGTATTTACAGTCTTCTTTCGCCAGGAGAGTGGTTCTATAATGGCCAGGTCTTTCCCAGCCTTTCACCCAATGACTGCTGGGACAGGCTCCAGCACCCCTGCCACCCTGGTTAGGATAAGTGACTTAGAAAATAAATTCATGTTCTCTTTATATTTATTGAGCTGCTTTCATCACTGACAGTATTATCCACTTGGATGTATAGCCAGACTTTATATTTGCAAACATTCCGATTTGGTCCATTTTATATTTTTAAAAAAAACCTTTATTTGACTGAAAACTTCTATTCTGGTTCATTTGATCAGATAATTCATTTTTCACAAAGTGAGTGGAATTAGCACAGTTACAACAGAGTGCTGGAGCTTGTGGGATTATTCTGCTTGAGCGTATCGGCCAATATTATCAGCATTCATCCCTTACTGTAACCTAATTTACTTTATTATGAATCGAGTGAGTACTGATATTGCTCCAGCAAGCAAATGCCGCCAAGTGAAAGCAGTCCAAAGGCACTTAAGCAATTTGTCATGTCACCGTTACAGCAGTGGCAGTACGCCAGTGGCTCTGGACTATAAATGGATCGGATTCAGTAGTGGCTTTCCCATATTATAGACTATAGCGGCCCAGTGATGGAATTTTCACATCTGTATGAATTTCACCCTCATTTGTTAATTATCAGTAATGCAGAAATCAGAGAAGAATGTAATATGCAACCAGTCAAACCCGTCACTAAATGTTAGGCCCTAAAAATAATTTAAGCCATTTGGGCATTGTGAGTCCACTCTAAAGCTTTGAGCTTAATTCCATACAATGACACACCCAGGCACTTGGAATATCAGATATTGTGCTTTTCCTGTGACATCTTGCCTGAAAAAGCATCTCTCCACAACACACACTTCAGTAGTTTATTTTACTTTGGACAATGTGAGCAATATATTAAATAATATAGAATTTGTAACCAAAAAAAGGGCTTACAATTGATATGTTTATGTAGTCGTATAAAAAATGTGACTCTGGAAAGTCCTTTTCTGTACACATCAAGTACAGAGTGCAGACTTCGGCACATTTCAGTGCACAGCTGTTGATTTGCTGAAGTTATAGAAGAAAACTAAGACATAACTAACACATGGCCTGTGCAAACGTTCTATTTCATGTTCAGGTTTACTAAAAGTTGTAAAAGTTATCATTTTACTTTTTATATAACTGCAGATCTAAAAGTTCTAGTCACGCTAGTAGCAGACACACATGTTCGAGGGACAGATTTCCCCCAGCGCTGTGCCCCTTGTATTGGTGTCGTCATTCATTCAGAAAAGCTGAAACTCTAAAAATGGAAGTATCTCAGAAATATTATGCTTTACTGGCAAAAATGAATATCATCATGATGTTTTCCCAGTCACTGCATCAAGTGTGTGTGTGTTTAACACACATTATGAAGTGCTCAACATTGGTAAAACATAGTACTTTGGGCTCTCGTCAAAGCGCATTGAGGTCTTATGAGACTACATGCCCAAAAACACACAGTGAGGCACTTGCAATTTAGCCTTCACTCTTCCAGACAGACGGCACGCTGATTTTCAGTAAAACATCCCTTTATCTCCAATGACACACAGCCCTGTCAAACTGAAATACCCCCACAGTAATAGTGAGTGCTGAATGTGTGAGAAAACAGGGCTGGAAAGGCGATTATGGTGTGTGTAACCTAGAAAACAAAACAGGCTCATGTTGTCATCAGGTACCTTTTGTTTGTTCGCCCACACACCTTTTTTTTTTTTTTATCTCCTCCGCTCTCTCACTCGTTCTCATTCATCTTCTTGTCTGAGTCACTCATCGTGCACTAGTCAAAAGCTCTTGTGGTGCTTCTGTTGCCCAATAGACCTGAGAGCGACTCATTACCTGGATAAAAAAAAAGAAGAAGAAAACTATTTACAAAGATCACAGGGCACAAGGCTCTCCCACTCTCACTCTGTCTTTCTTTCTGACACATATTCTTTAAGACACTTTGTCAAAGGTTTAACAAAATTATATGTCTTTCAGAAGAAAAAAAAACACTTTTAGCTAAACATTTGATGAATAAATGATGGTAAATGGTGTGTGGAGAAGGCCGGGAGAAGAATTCCAACTAGGCTGCACTTACGGCCATACCACCCTGAGAACGCCTGATCTCGTCTGATCTCGGAAGTTAAGCAGGGTCGGGCCTGGTTAGGTCTTGGATGGGAGACCACTTGTGGTTACAGGGGCTGTGAGCTTGGGGCAGCTGGTGGCCTAGTGGTTAGGGAGTTGCCTCTGCAATCAGAAGGTTGTGGGTTCAAATCCCAACACTGCTAGTGTCATCAGTGAGGTACCCTTGAACAAGGTACTGCTCCCTGAGCACCCCTCATTGGTGGCAGCCCCCTGCTTCACTTGGTGAATGGGTTAAATGCAGAGAAAGAATTTCACACTGTGTGGTGTTTTCATGCATGACTATAAGGGGCCACTTTAAATGTACTGTAAAGCGGTAACATCAAAGTCTGGCGCTGTTTTTCTTACAATCGCGTCAGTAAGCTTCTATCCATTGGTGGGATTGTGAACTGAGAAGTGTAAAAGCCATTTTGGATGCAAACCTGCAGATGTCTGGAAGGAGAATGCTCTAATGAAAAGATCTGGCCAGTCACCATTTGAAAGAATACTTTGCTAAAAAGATGTGTCCTTAGATGTGTACATGTTGAACGTGTCTTGAGAGTACTCTACATATGGTAGCGTGGCCGAGCGGTCTAAAGCACTGGCTTACGGCTTCAGTCTCCTTGGGGGCGTGGGTCCGAATCCCAGATCCTCTAAAGGAGAGTTTGGGGTGGTTAGGGAGTTGCCCCTGTGATCAGAAGGTCTGCTAGTGGTACCACTGAGGTACCTTTGAGCAAGGTATCGTCCCCACACGCTGCCCCGTTGGTGGCAGCCCACTGCTTTACTTGGTGAATGGGTTAAATGCAGAGAAAGAATTTCACATTGTTCATGCTGTGGTATGTTCATGTGTGACTATAAGGGGCCACTTTACTTTATACCTATGCCTGCCCAACACTTTACTGGTGACAACATTATTTAGTGTTACACCCCAACAGAGGGACAAGGCCTTTGGGGGGAGGGGGGCCTGCCGGAACAGTAACAAAGAAAAATTATGGGTGGATTGGATGGCTATAGGTTAAAATGAATTGATGGGGAAGTTGAATATTGAGAGCTGGCATTTACAGACAAGAGGAAAACAAGACAACCATGACACCAAGACACAGGGAAGCTAGTCTCACCCAGGAGAGAGAACTTGGACCGTGCCAAAGGAATGAACACAACAAAATTGACTACACTAGACTATATTTAATTAGCTAAGCTAAGCGAACCATAAATACAAGGATAGCACCTCCCCTTTTTCCTAGTGTGTCTAGGTAATTCAAAACCTGTATGATGGAATATATGTGCATGCAGAATCTTACCTATTCTCCAACCAGTGGAGCAAGCATAGGTAAAAGGGGAAATGGTACAAACAGAACAGTAGACCAAACAAAACAAGCTACAGACAGGCTAGCCTCAAGCCAAGAGGCTAACAAGCAAACAAGAAGTGAAGAGTTCAAACAAACTACAAACTAGAAATTTCAGCAAACAGCAATCAAGCAACAGGACTAACACAAGGCTTCAAGGTGCAGCTTTTAAAAGGGAAGCTCCAGGTCTTGGCCCTGTGATGTCAATGATGACTGACACATGGATCCCCCTATGGGAGGACAGCCAGAGACAGGGGAACAGGGGAAAAGGAGAAGAGAGAGAGAACTTGCAAGTGCAAGCACCTTTGCTCGTAACATTCAGAATGTGTCAGTTTTCTAACATCCTTTGAGGGTTGCCCAGGCCCCCCACTGATCTAAGCTGTCTATATAGTATCCTTATTAAATAAACTCACTTAATAGACAAACCTGCCTCATGTATCTAGTATTTTTTTTTTACGTATAGCCCAAATGTGATACATTTTGATACCATTATATGTGTACATTGTAGCTGACGCCTCCTAAGTCAATGCATTTTCTTTGGTTTTTGTTTTCAGATGCAAAACTCCTCATGGACCTCATGGATCTCGCTCACTTGCTCATTCATGTTTAGCAGGTGGAAGACTGAAGGGGTGTCACTAGAACTCAAGTAGATTTTTGGGGCTTCATAAGAGTGCTGCTTTACATCAGCGACACTGTGTGTCTTTGTTTCTTTCTTTCTTTTTTCACCATTAGAAAACATTACCTGTCATTTACATTATGCAATGCCTTTATAGAAATGACCCAGACCAACCTGGAACAAATATTATTACATCAATATATGTTAAATCATGTTTTTACTTGTACTAAAGGGTTACTGTTTGAGACTCAAGGTTTCGTTTTGACAGCAATAAAATGCAGACCTGCATTACATTATCTCCATCCTATTCTCTCTCTCTCTCTTTCTCACTTACACCTTCACATTCTTGAAATTAGCCACATTACTAGGTCACTGCTTCACCCGCAGTATTGAACTGGCAAATGTGTTTGTACTGAAAACATATACCTTGGATTTACCTTTTTGTGCTTATTATTCGGCCATTTCTCTTCGTTTGCTATCACTGTTGGCCATCACCTGTTACCAATACAAACACACTCAGTGACCCATTTGCATCACTGTCAGCATCAACTTTCCGGATTTATGAAATACAACAACAACAAAAACATCACATGAACTGTGGCACGAATATGCCATTCTCTTTCTGTTGTGAAAACAACAGGAGGTCAGAACACACACTTTCCAGGGGCATGACTGGCCCAATACATTTTTTTCAGCAGCCCCAGATCTTTGCTGGGATGTAAAAATATATACTTATGTTCAGGACCCCAAATATTGATATTGATAAATGATGTATGAGACATTAATGCATCCTCTTCTCAAAATACACTATATGGACAAAAGTATTGGGACATACCTCTTAATTATTGAATTCAGGTGGATAATGCTTCCAACTTTGTGGGCACAGTTTGGGGAAGAACCTTTTCTATTCCAGCATGACTGTGTCCCAGTGCACAAAGC